>JASTWF010002330.1:0-30734 GCA_030390025.1 Squalus acanthias
CTACCTCCGTCTCTCTCTCTCTCTTCCCCCCATCTCTCTCTCTCTCTCTCTTCCCCCCGTCTCTCTCTCTCTCTCTCCCCCCCCGTCTCTCTCCCCCCCGTCTCTCTCTCTCTCTCGCTCTATCCCCCAGTCACTCTGTCTCTCCCCGTCTCTCTCTCCCCCCTGTCTCTCTCTCTCTCTCTCCCCCGTCTCTCACCCTCTCTCTCTGTCTCTCACCCCCTCTCTCTCTCCCCCCCTCACTCACCCTCTCTCTCCCCCTCACTCACCCTCTCTCTCGCTCACTCACCCTCTCTCTCTCTCCCCCCCTCACTCACCCTCTCTCTCTCTCCCCCCTCACTCACCCTCTCTCTCTCTCCCCCCCTCACTCACCCTCTCTCTCTCTCTCTCTCTCTCCCCCTCACTCACCCTCTCTCTCTCTCTCTCCCCCCTCACTCACCCTCTCTCTCTCTCTCTCTCCCCCCTCACTCACCCTCTCTCTCTCTCTCTCTCTCCCCCCCCCTCACTCACCCTCTCTCTCTCTCTCCCCCTCACTCTCTCCCCCCGTCTCTCACTCCCTCACCCTCCCTCGATGTCTCTCACTCTCTCTCTATATTTCTCTCCCTCACACTCTCTATCTATCCCTATTTCTCTCTCTCTCTCTCTCTTCCCCTCACTCACCCTCTCCCTCTCTGTCTATTTCTCTCTCTCTCACTCCCTCCCTCTGTCTCTCACTCTCTCTCACTCTCTCTATCTATATTTCTCTCCCTCACACTCTCTATCTATCCCTATTTCTCTCTCTCTCTCTCTCCCTCCCTCCCTCAGTCTCTGTCACTCTCTGTCTCTATTTCTCTCTCTCATTCTCACTCTTTCTCTCAGTTTCTCACTCACCAGGTTGACAAATCTCAGTTTCCTTCCCTCCGCCGCCCTCAGGAGCCCGAGCGCCAGCAGAGCGCACAGCAGAGCCCGGGAGCCCAGGATCGGAGCATCACAGCCGGTCGCCATCCTGTAGTAGTGCCGGGGCCCCCAGCACCCCGGAACTATATACCAGGGACTGGGGCGGAGCCGGGGGAAGCTTAAACCGCGGCCCGGCCCCTAGCAACCGGGCGGAGCCATTAAACCGCGGCCCGGCCCCTAGCAACCGGGCGGAGCCATTTCACCGCGGCCCGGCCCCTAGTAACCGGGTGGAGCGATGACACCGCAATACTCTAGTGTGTATATAATAGGCTATATGTAATTACTGTAATATTGTAATATATAGGTGTTGCGGGATGGGCACTGGCTCTCCAGGTGAGGCCATCTACCTGCAGAGATCAGCGCCCTGATCCCTCCGGACATGCCTGGAACGCACTCTCCAGTCTGCTCATTACAGTGCAGGCCAGCACATCCTCACTGAAGACAGCGACTAGGATGGGTGATCGTGGACAATCTTGTCTCTCCTCTTTCAAGAGGGATGGGTTCAGTGAGTCCCATCTACCTTTACACGGTCCAAATATGTCAACCCAGGGTCAGTGGGTGTCACTCTCTGGGTGAGAGGGGCGAGGAGTGAGCGGGTCCTGGATGGACAGTGTTCCCAAGATGAATTTAATCAGGGGAACAAATGTTGGGGGCCGGTAGAAAAAAAGGCCCAAAGATTTGGGCCGGGACCCCAGGAGGTTTGGAAAGGAAAACACGGTGGTGGTTCAGTGCGAGGATAAGGCAATACAAGCTTGGGATATTATCCAGGCGGTACATGAGGACTGCGGCGAGGGAAGCTGCTTTGCCTGCCGACCAAAGCCGAACATTGGGTTCGAGGTGACGGTCAGTGGCTGAGAGGAGGTGGAAAGACTTTTACTCAGTTTAAAGGTTGGAGATAAGTTCTTGGAGGTATTTCTGCTATATTCTGAAGAGGTGGTGGTCTCATTCTTAAACCTGCCGGTTTATATTGAGAACGATGTGCTAATCAAAAAGTTGGAGCCATGGGACATTAAAATTTGCTCAGCAATAAAGAGGAGATACTATCCAGGAACATGGGTAGCAGAAGGAACCCGTTACGCAAAGGTGCGCTTCCCAGAGGAGGTGAAGTCATTGTCGTATAGCATGAAATTTGAGACAATGGAAGGAGTGCAGTACTTCTGGGTACTGCATGATAACCAGGTGAAGGTTTATTATTATTGTCTTGGACACGACCATCTTGTAAGAAACTGTCCAGACTTGTACTGTTATAATTGCAGCAAGTCTGGACACATCGCTCGGAGCTGCAAGGCGGAGAGCTGTGGGGTGTGTCACAAAGGCCCCACCTGCTGTGAGTGTGAGGCAGAAGGAAGCCCCTTGAGTGACGAGGAGATGGGAGAAGGAGTAGGAGGTGTGAGTGGAACAGCCGGAGGAGCGGAGCAGGCGGAGGACACAGCTGGTGAATGGAAGGAGAAAAGAGCGCAGGAAGAGGCAGAAAATTGTGGAGCAGAGAACAGGTGGAAAACACACCGAGTACAGTGGAAAAGGACAAAGACAGCAGCGGGCAGCACGGGTAGAGGGCAGAGTCGAGCCATAATACGGTTCAGCTCTCCCTAAAGAATCTGGTGTCCGCAGGGGGAGAGGAGGCGAGATCGGGGTGCGTGGTAAATGTAAATACTCCAAAGAAAGACGGGGAGTCGGACATCTTGGAGAGCAGAAGAGGGCAAGACAAGGAGAGGGTGCAAGAGGCAGGAGCCTTAAAGGGGCAGCAGGAGGGGAGCGGGGAGACAAAGACGCCAGAAGGGAGCAATATAGGTACTGCATTGTCCCAGAGAGAGAAGAAATGGGGAGCAAGGGTCAGCGGTGGAGATGAGGCCGAAGGGAGCGGCACTGTTGGAGAAACCGTGATAGCAGGAAGAGTCTCTAAGGGAGATTATGTATCTGACGGGGAGCAGGAACAGAAGGTTACAGAAGAGCTCGAGAGTGAGGAATCAGAGGGGGACAGGGACATGGAAGTGGGGGGTGGGGTGGCATCATGTGGAAAGGGAAAGGTTAGTGAGGGGCAGAAGGAGGGAGAAAGGGCAGCTCCTCGGTCCAAACCTGATGCAAGGAAGAGGCTGAAATATCAGGGAAGGTTCAAACAGGAGGCGAAAAAGAGCCGGTGGCTGCAGGAAAAAGCAACAGCTGCCCGAAAAGTTGGGAAGGAGCATGAGAGGAGGGAAGGGCCACAGATTAAATGATGGGGAGATTATCAGGCATACTTCTCTTATTCGGAGCCATGATTATATTGGTCTGGATTAATGTGAACGGACTGAGGGGTGAGAAGAAATTGCAGCAGTTGTTGCAGGGTTTTAAAGGCACAGACTTGTTGTGTCTGCAAGAAACCTTTTGGGATGAGGATATCCTAGAAAGAGTTCGGAAGGTTTGGAAGGGAGAGGTGTTTGCAAGTTGTGCAAACAATAACCGTAAAGGGGTGGCTGTTTTGGTGAGTCTGTCCATAAAAGAGAATGTTGCCTTGATGGATAAGGATACTGAGGGGAAATTTTTATGGCTAAAGGTAAAAATGGAGGAATTTAATTGCGATCTCTTTAATATCTATGCACCGAACGACCATTGCAAGCGCCGCGAGTTTTTTCGGTGGTTATTCACTGAAGTGGCAGAGGCGGAAAACCCTTGTGTAGTGGGGGATTTTAATGTATTTTTATCTTGGATGGACATTTCAGCCCAGATGACCTTTAAGGATGATAACTCCAGAGGGATGATTGTAAAAATGATGGCAAATTTAAATTTGAGAGACTTATGGAGGGATCGGAACCCCATAAAAAGGGAGTTCTCCAGAAACAGGTTGGGTGGGTGATGTTTTAAAACAGAGCTGAATAGATTTTGTGTTAATGCGGGAAGGGTTAAGTTCTGAGGTGATGGAGATTTATTACAAAAAAGTATTTTTTAGTGACCACTCGGCTTTGACTCTTAGAATTAGGAACAGCAGAGTTAAGATCGGTCCAGGGGTGTGGATTTTAAACAATCAATACCTGAAAGAAATTGCTTATAAAGAAGGGATTTTAAATATAATAAAGAATGCTCGGAAGGAACCTTTGTTCTTGAAAGAAAGAAGGATTGGTGGGACAATTTCAAATATGAGGTAAAAGTTTTTTCGGTACTTTATGGGAAAGAGAGAGCGACAGCTAACCGGCGTCGAGAAGAGAATATAAACAAAAGGTTTACAGATGTCTGTAAAGCAGTTGACGGAGGGGATAAGGGAGCTAAGACTAAGTTCCGGGTGTTTAAGGAAGAGTGGGAATTATTGCAAGATGAAAAATGCAAGGGGGCCATTCTCCGTGCAAAGGCTAAAGATGCATTGGAGGGCGAAATATGCACTAGATATTTTCTAGGGCAGGAGAAGCTCCGACAGAGATTATCATTAATTGGAGAGTTGACGGTTGGGGAGAAGATCATTAATGAAAGTGGGGAGATTTTAGAGGTGGCTAGCAGCTTTTATCACGAGTTATATGCAAAAGAAGACATTTCCAAATTGGTGATGGAGAAGGTTAGTGCTTTTATTGAAGAGGGTTTAAAGGAGGATGAGAGAAGTATGTGTGACAAAGAAGTAGGATTAGCGGAAATAAAAGTAGCAATAAGTGGAATGAAGGGGGGGAAAAGCCCAGGGTCCGATGGACTAAGTGCAGAATTTTATGAAGAATTTTTAGAGATTTTAAGTCCATTGCTCTTAGAGGTTTTTAAGGAGATTAAAATTGAGGGAAGCCTGGCCCCATCTATGAGGAGAGGTGTCATAAGCTTAGTTTATAAAAATAAAGGGGATAGAAGGGATCTGAAGAATTGGAGGCCCATCACATTATTAAATGTGGATTATAAGATCTTGGCGAGGGTTATGGCAAATCGTATGAAGGAGGTGTTGCTGCAGATAGTTTTGCCCTCTCAGTCCTATGGAGTCATAGGCCGGGACATCGCAGACTCTGTGGTCTCAATCCAAGATGCGATAGAGCTCATGGAAGAGAGTGGGAGGGAGGCTTATGTATTAAAGATAGATCAAGAGAAAGCCTTTGATAGGGTCTCTCATGAGTTTTTATTGATGGTTTTGGAAGCATTTGGTTTCGGGGGAAATTTCATTGAGTGGATAAGGATTTTTTATTCAAACATATTTAGCTGTGTTAAATGTAATGGTTTTTTATCCAAGTATTTTCCGATACAAAGGTCAGTGAGACAGGGTTGTCCTCTGTCCCCATTGTTGTACACATTGGTAGCAGAACCATTAGGTTACATGATGCGAAATGAACAAGGTGTAGTTGGGGTTGCAGTTCCCAGTTCCGGGCTGGTGTCGGTGATACACCAATATGCAGATGACACAATCTTAACATTGAGAAATGGGGAGTCAGTGAGGAAAGCTATGGGAGTAGTGGAGGAGTATTGTAGAGCTTCAGGAGCCAGAGTGAATTATAGTAAGTCCCAATGCCTGGTTGCAGGAAGGGGTAGGGGGGAATGGTTGGAGGAAAGTCCCTTTAAGGTGGTGGAGGTTTTGGAAGTTCTGGGGGTGCATATGGGGTGCAAGAAAGACAGGGATGAAGTGAATTGATTAAATTGGGAACCGAAGGTTATGAAAATTAAAAAGATTTTGGGAAGATGGGAAAGAAGGTGGTTGAAAGTGCAAGGAAGAGCGACAGTGGTGTCCGCTCTCCTGCTATCTAAGCTATGGGAAGGGAAACCAACCTTGGTTGCTTACAATACCATCATTGGACGGAGAAATCAGGGAGGACTCAATTTCCCAGATATTGATTTGAAGAAAAAATCCTTTAGAATCAAATGTGTGAAGAGATTTCTTCAGAAGTCAAATACAAGTTTTTGGAAGAGTTGTTTTGAGCATTTTCTAAAACGAAGTGGGAT
Source organism: Squalus acanthias (assembly GCA_030390025.1). NCBI lineage: Eukaryota > Metazoa > Chordata > Chondrichthyes > Squaliformes > Squalidae > Squalus > Squalus acanthias. The sequence goes on from JASTWF010002330.1 coordinate 5,809, forward strand.
AGGAGGGCAGGGGATATTGTATATGGAATACAATAATATGTTTTTGAAATCGATTAAACCTCTCCCTAGGCTTTATAAGGGGGTTGTAGAGACTTGGGCCCAATTTTTAAAAAGTGTGCAGTTTATGCCCAAGGGTGCTGAGGAATTTTTAGAACAGCCCTTATTTTTGAACAGGTGGGTCAACATTGAAGGAGAGGTATTATTTAATCAAGCTTTTATAAAAGCTGGTATTATATAGTGAAAGATGTATTATACGAGGTAATTCCAGGTTGGTTGCCGGAAGCGATAGTGAGGGACATGGTGTGGGAGGAGGATCAGGAGGTAGAGGAAAAAGCAATTATGATCATGTATGAGAAGATTGTGAAGGCAATGCCACAGGATTGGATGGAAGAAATAAATGCGGAAATCTCCAAAGGAAGTAAAATGCGTCCCGCTTTTCCAAGCTTTCTGCTGGAGAAAGGGGAAGAGTTGGTCCAATTTGACAACTGTAATACTCGAGATTTCTATGGGCTATTTAGAGAATGGAGATTCAAGACACCTGCTGGTCAGGAGTTTTGGCAGAGTATATACCCACAGCTGGACTTCAGCAGGATTTGGAAGGGAGTGTGAGCGAATTTTAAATGTCCAGAGTGGATTGAACTGGATTTCAAATTGGCTCATAACCGGATTTTTACCATGACGGTCTGATGTAAGATTGGGTGAGTGGAGGGGGCAACTTGCCCAGTGTGTGGGACACGGGAGGAGACTCTGTCCCATTTACTGGTGTTATGTCCGCAGTTAAATGTTCGACAGCTGTGTGAGTTTTTTTTGCTGGGTGGGGACCGAAGAGCGAGAATGGGAATCCCGTGGGACACAATTTTGAGATGGGGATTGCAGGAGAGTCTGCCCAAGTCTAGCGGAGCAGCAATTAATTTAATGTTCAGTTTGGCTAGATTCATGATTGTGCAAAGAAGGAATGCTGTTTTTTAAGGGGAGGAGAATAAATCTAAAAGAGTATTTTAAATATAAGCTAAAAGATCATTATAAGGCTCTGTGGATGTTTTATTCAGAAAGGAATTTAAAGATAGTATTTTTTAAATACAATAGATTAATATATGTTACGGGAGACAAATTAAACTTCAGGTTTTGATGTTAATATGTGGTGGAGGAATGGCTGTGCAGAGCGGCGGAATGGATTTGAATGATACAATGGAATGATCATGATGTTGTAAATGTTCTTAATGTTCAATAAATAATATAATTTAAAACATTTAAAAAAAGTGGGTAGCACTCTGCCTCTGAGTCAGAAGGTTTAGGTTCAAGTCCCACTCTGGAGACTTCAATTCAAAAATCTAGGCTCACACTCCAGTGCAGTGTTGAGAGAGTGCTGCACTGTCGGAGGTGCCATCTTTCGGATGAGACGTTAAACCGAGGCCCAGCCTGCTCTCTCAGGTGGACATAAAAGATCCCATGGCACTATTTCAAAGAAGAGCAGGGAGTTATCCCGGTGTCCTGGCCAATATTTATCCACTCTGATTATTTGCATGGTCTACTGCATCCTTCTGCGCTGCGCCTGTATGGGGGGTGGGGCCTAAACACTATCCCACCCCCCAACAGAACTGCGCATACGCATGCGTGCTGGAGGGCCCTTGTCAGACCATCGCTAGCCATCTGTAGGGCAGGCACAGGCCAAGGTCAAGAGATGAAGGAGGGTCAGTTGGTTGGGGGAAACCGGAGGGCAGCTGGTTCTCCAGCAATAGGCGGCAGCTTCGGGAGATTAAAAAAAAATTAAACCCAAACCCAGTGAGAATCAACTGAGGGCAAAAACCTGGCCCGGACCCAAGCCCCAATGTTTAAAGCCCCAGTAACCCGGTTAAGCTTGCCCATTTTGCGACGTTGGCGAGTGTGTGAGGATCCCGGGTTTGGTGGTGTCAGAGCTCAGTGCCTTACTTGCTCTGCCACCTCTCGTGCTTTCCAGCCCAGCACGGGGTTCACACGCAGCTCCCGGGCACCGCCATTACCAACCACGTGTTCGCGAGCACACCCGCTCAGTGCTCTGGCCACGCCATGCTCGGCTCCCACACAAGGTTTGGATATGGTTCGTTTTCTGTTGGTCATAAAACCGGTAACAACTTTGAAAGGAACAGTCATAGAGCCTCAATTTTGTTAACCAGCCTTCTACGTGGTACTTTGTCAAACACCTTGCTAAAATCCATGTAGACAGCATCCATTGCATTCCCTTCATCGATCCTCCCTGTTACTTCATCAAAAAATTCAATTAGATTAGTCAAACATGTTCTGCCTTTTACAAATCCGTGTTGGCTCTCCTTAATAAGCTTAAACCTCTCCAAGTTCCTGTTAATTTTTTCCTAGATTATTGTTTCTAAAACTTTACCCACCACTGATGTTAAACTGACCGGCCTGTAGTTACTAGGATTGTCCTTACACCCTTTCTTGAACAATGGTGTCAGATTTGCCACTTTCCAATCCTCAGGCACCTCCCCCGCATCTAGGGAAGATTGGAAAGTTATGGCAAGCCCTTCCGCTATCTCCTCCCCCAATTCCCTTAGCAACCTGGGATGCAAGCCATCTGGACCAGGCGACCTATCCACTCTAAGTATACCCAGCCTTTCTAGTACATCCTGTCTATCAATTTTCACCCCTTCTATTGCTTCTACCTTTTCCACTGCTACCGATATTTTGTCAGCATCCACCTCCTTAGTAAACACCGATATAAAGTACTCATTGAGTATTCTAGCCTTGCCCTGCGCCTCTAAGCATATATCACCTTCTTTGTCCCTAATAGGCCCCACCCCGCCTCTTACTACCCGCTTACTGTTTACATGCCGGTAGAAGATTTTTGGGTTCCCTTTTATGTTAACTGCCATTCTACTCTCATATTCTCTCTTTACCAATCTTATTTTCATCTTCACTTCCCCTCTCAACTTATTGTATTTGGTCTGGTTCTCCCTTGAAGAATTCACCTGTCATGCATCATACACCCTCTTTTTTTGTTTCATCATCTTCTCAATCTCCCTCTTCATCCAAGGAGCCCTTGCTTTGGTTCCCTTACCCTTCCCTCTTGTTGGAATGTACCTAGCCTGTACTTGGAACATCTCCTCCTTAAAGATCACCCATTGTTCCGTTACAGTTTTTCCTGTCAGTCTTTGGTTCCATTTTACCCTGGCTAGATTCTTTCGCATCCCATTGAATATAGCCCTATTCCAGTTTAGAAGTTCCACTCTAGATTGTTCCTAGCTCCTCTCCATTGCTAATCTAAATCTCATGATACGATGATCACTCGTACCCAAGTGTTCTCCCACAGACACTTGGTCGACCTGGCCCACCTCATTCCCCAGCACCAGATCCAGCAATGCCTCCTTCCTAGTTGGGTCAAGGAAATTCTCCTGAACACATTTCAGAAATTCCTCCCCCTCCTTTCCCTTTACCCTAGCATTATCCCAATTGATATTTGGGTAATTAAAGCCCCCCATTATCACCACTCTATAGCTCTTGCATATCTCTGCGATTTCCCTGCAGATTTGCTCCTCTACCTCCCTCTCACTATTTGGAGGCCTATAGAATACCCCCAATAGCGTGATCATATCTTTTTGCTCCTCAACTCTAACCAAATGGATTCTGTCCTTGTCCCCTCAAGAACATCCTCCCTTTCCAACACTACAATGTCTTCCTTAATCAGCACTGCCACCCCACCTCCCTTTTTTCCTTCCCTATCTTTTCTGAACACCTTGTACCCTTGAATATTAAGTGCCCAGTCCTTACTGTTTTTAAGCCACGTTTCTGTTATTGCCACAACATCATACTGCCACACGGCTAACTGTGCTTGTAGCTCACCAACCTTATTCACCACACTTTGTGCGTTTACGTACATGCATTCTAAACCCATTTTTTAATTTTTCATAGTCTTTCTTGGTCTGCTCCTATCGAATATGGTACTACTACCGCCTCTAGTACTATCTCACTAAGAACTAACCCAGCAGAAATAAATTTAAAACTTAAAAAAACTCACCAGCTACTCACCAATCAGCTCCTTCCCTTGTGCCGACGTCCCTTTTTCTACTCTGACGTCACTCTTTCAAATTCTGCCTCTGTTGAGTTGCTGCCTCTCTCGCTCTGGTCTCGCCCAGCTCCGCTGCCTCTTCCTCTCGCACTCTTTACAACACTGCTCCCCCCCCCGCTCCCGCTCCCCCCCCCCGCTCCCCCCACGCTCCCCGCTCCCCGCACCCCCCCCGCTCCCCCCCCCGCTCCCCGCTCCCCCCCTGCTCCCCCGCTCTCCCCCCCGCTCCCTCGCTTCCCCGCCCGCTCCCCCCGCTCCCCGCTCCCCGCTCCCCCCCCGCCCCCCCCCCCGCTCACCCCTCCGCTCCCCGCTCCCCCCGCTCCACGCCCTCCCCCCGCACCCCCGCTCTCCCGCTCCCCCCCCCCCCGCTACCCCCCCGCTCCCCTCGCTCCCCCGCCACTCCCCCGCTCCCCTCTCTCCCCTCGCTCCCCCCCCGCTTCCCCCTGCTCCCCTCGCTCCCCCGCCGCCCCTTGCTCCCCCCCCACTCCCCTCGCTCCTCCCGCTCCCTCCCGCTCCCCCTGCTCCCCCTCGCTCCCCCCGCCGCTCCCCTTGCTCCCACCCGCCGACTCCCCCGCTCCCCTCGCTACCCCCTGCTCCCTCGCTCCCCCTGCTCCCCCGCTCCCCCCGCTCCCCTCGCTACCCCTGCTCCCCTCGCTACCCCTGCTCCCCCTCGCTCCCCCGCTCCCCCCGCTACCCCCGCTCCCCTCGCTCCCCCCGCTCCCCTCGCTACCCCCGCTCCCCTCGCTACCCCTGCTCCCCCCGCTCCCCTCGCTCCCCCCGCTCCCCCCGCTCCCCTCGCTCCCCTCGCTACCCCCGCTCCCCTCGCTACCCCTGCTCCCCCCGCTCCCCCCGCTCCCCCCCGCTCCCCTCGCTCCCCCTGCTCCCCTCGCTCCCCCCGCCGCTCCCCCCGCTCCCCTTGCTCCCCCCGCCACTCCCCCGCTCCCCTCGCTCCCCCTGCTCCCCTCGCTCCCCCTGCTCCCCTCGCTCCCCCCGCTCCCCTCGCTACCCCTGCTCCCCCCGCTCCCCTCGCTACCCCCGCTCCCCTCGCTACCCCTGCTCCCCCCGCTCCCCCCGCTCCCCTCGCTACCCCTGCTCCCCCCGCTCCCCCCGCTCCCCCCGCTCCCCTCGCTACCCCCGCTCCCCCCGCTCCCCTCGCTCCCCCCGCCACTCCCCCCGCTCCCCCTGCTCCCCTCGCTCCCCCCGCCGCTCCCCCGCCACTCCCCTCGCTCCCCCCGCCGCTCCCACCGCCACTCCCCTCGCTCACCTCTCTCCCCCCGCTCCCCTCGCTCCCCCCGTTCCCCTCGCTCCCCCCGCCACTCCCCCCGCTCCCCTCGCTCCCCCTGCTACCCCCGCTCCCCCCGCCGCTCCCCTTGCTCCCCCCGCCGCTCCTCCCGCTCCCCCCGCTCCCCCTGCTCCCCTCGCTCCCCCCGCCGCTCCCCTCGCTCCCCCCGCCACTCCCCCGCTCCCCTCGCTCCCCCTGCTCCCCTCGCTCCCCCCGCTCCCCCCGCTCCCCTCGCTACCCCTGCTCCCCCCACTCCCCCCGCTCCCCTCGCTACCCCCGCTCCCCTCGCTACCCCTGCTCCCCTCGCTTCCCTCGCTCCCCCGCTACCCCCGCTCCCCCCGCTCCCCCTCGCTCCCCCCGCTACCCCTGCTCCCCCCGCTCCCCTCGCTCCCCGCTCCCCCGCTCCCCCCGCTCCCCTCGCTACCCCTGCTCCCCCCGCTCCCCTCGCTCCCCTCGCTACCCCTGCTCCCCCCGCTCCCCTCGCTCCCCCCCGCTCCCCTCGCTCCCCCGCTCCCCCTGCTCCCCCCGCTCCCCTCGCTCCCCCCGCTCCCCTCGCTCCCCCCGCTCCTCCCGCTCCCCTCGCTCCCCCTGCTCCCCCCGCTACCCTCGCTACCCCCGCTCCCCCCGCTCCCCTCGCTACCCCCGCTCCCCTCGCTCCCCCCGCTCCCCTCGCTACCCCTGCTCCCCTCGCTCCCCCGCTCCCCTCACTCCCCCCGCTCCCCTCGCTACCCCTGCTCCCCCGCTCCCCTCGCTACCCCTGCTCCCCCCGCTCCCCTCGCTACCCCCGCTCCCCTTGCTACCCGTGCTCCCCCCGCTCCCCTCGCTACCCCCGCTACCCCTGCTCCCCCCGCTCCCCTCGCTCCCCTCGCTACCCCCGCTCCCCTCGCTCCCCCCGCCGCTGCCCCCGCTCCCCCGCCGCTGCCCCCGCTCCCCTCGCTGCCCCCGCTCCCCCCGCTCCCCTCACTCCCCCCGCCACTCCCCCCGCTCCCCTCGCTCCCCCTGCTCCCCTCGCTCCCCCCGCCGCTCCCCCGCCGCTCCCCCCGCTCCCCTCGCTCCCACCGCCACTCCCCTCGCTCACCTCTCTCCCCCCGCTCCCCTCGCTCCCCCCGCCACTCCCGCTCCCCTCTCTCCCCTCGCTCCCCCTGCTCCCCTCGCTCCCCCCGCCACTCCCCCGTTCCCCTCGCTCCCCCCGCCACTCCCCCCGCTCCCCTCGCTCCCCCCGCTCCCCTCGCTACCCCCGCTCCCCCCGCCGCTCCCCTCGCTGCCCCCGCTCCCCTCGCTCCCCCTGCTCCTCCCCCCGCTCCCCCCGCTGCCCTCACTCCCCCCGCTCCCCTCGCTCCCCCCGCTCCCCTATCTCCCCCGCTGCCCTCGCTCCCCCCGCTCCCCTCGCTCCCCCCGCCACTCCCCCCGCTCCCCTATCTCCCCCGCTCCCCTCGCTCCCCCCGCTCCCCTCGCTCCCCCCGCTCCCCTCGCTCCCCCCGCTTCCCTCGCTCCCCCCGCTCCTGTCGCTCCCGCCGCTCCTCTCACACTCTTTACGGAGCCGCTGCCTCTCGCACTCTACAGAGCCGCTGCTCCCCTGGGAAATCATCGGTACTGCAACGCTTTTCAGTAAGCGCGGCAGGATTTCTGCTCTCCCCTGTAATAACAGGTATTTCTTATCACTGGAGAAAACGGGAGCTTTAAACAAGACGAAAAAGCGAAATTGTGATGTAACAGTCTGAAAGCCTCCCCCTGGGTCTTAGTGCACAGGCAAATATTGCACAAAATCACAAGATCATTATGGGTGAGGAAGGCCATTTGCCCCATCTTAATTCACCCACTAATTAGAGTATAAGGGGAAAAAATTCAGTATCGTCCCGTTTGGGGCGCAGTTATTGGCCGGGCGCAAAGATTAGCGCCTGGCGCTAATTATCGCCTCCGACTGCAAACTTGACTTTTGTCACCCCTGGAGGTGATTGGAGCGCTAAATCGGGCGCTACACATCTGTCTTAAGGCGCAAAGGCCGAGGAGCGAGGCGCTAACTCAGAGCGCTGGCGAAGCTCATGTGATGTCAGTCAGCAATGGAACACAGACACAATGGCGCCGGCCAGTTCTTAAAGGGGAGGGTTGATCTTGCTTTCCATCCACATCCTGCTCATTGCAGCCTTGAATCTCGGCCTGGAGAGACCTGTACATCAAATCTGCTGGATAGAACAATGGAGAGGCCCAGGGAAAGAGCTCAGAGTGCAGCCCCCACAGTCTCTTCTAAATCGATACAAGGAAGGGCAAATCAAAATGAACCTGCAAAGTGCTGCTCAGTACCCAAAACTGCTTCACACAGCGTTGAATCTCTCCAGAAGTCTCTCTCTCTCTTTCAGAATGTGTGGTTCAAAAATGTCGCCAACAAAAAAAGGCAGGAAGCGGTCGCCTTTAAATAGCGCTCCCCCAGTCCCTTCCTGACTGCAAAACGCTCCCCTCAACCTGTCGTTGCTAGCGGCAGGCAGTAAGGCAGGGGGCGCCACTCAATATCCGCTCCGGGACGCTACCGGGGCGTGGCGCACTCGACTGACGTCACGATCTGCCGGCGCAGGAGATCGTGGCAGTATTGTTTAGCGCCGCCGCAAAATGTCTAGTTAATTTCGCGAGCGGCACAAACATCGCCGCGCCCGGGCGCTAGTTGCTTTGCGCCCCATTAGCGCCCTCTTAAGGCGCTAACGGGAGGCGCAACCAACTGAATTTTTCCCCCTAAATCTTTTATTTTACCAGCCAAGGACATCTATTATTAACAGAGTATCTTATCAAAGCTAACTTGACTTTCACATACTGTACAATGTGGATGGTGGAAATCTGAAATAAAAATAGAAAAAGCTGGAAATACTCAGCAGGTCAGGCAGCATCTGTGGAGAGAGAAACAGAGTTGATGTTCAGGTCGATGACCTTTCGTCAGAACTGAAAAAAGTTAGAGATATAATAGATTTTAAGCAAGTGCAGAGGCAGGGGAAGGGAGGTAGGGGAGGAAAGAACAAAAGGGAAGGTCTGTGATCGGGTCAAAGGCAGGAGAGATTGAATGTCAAAAGGTATGATTGTACAAGGCAAAAGGCAAGGCATTTTCTGTTTTTATTCCACAGTCTGTAGTCTGGCAATACTGGATCAAATTACACATTGCAGGGTTGTCTACAGCTGGCAGGATCAAATTACACATTCCAGACAAAAATTCAGAAATCTGGTGTTGCAAATAGACGTGACCATATTTATCCCTCTGTCAAGATCACTAAAAAAACAGATTCTCTGGTCATTATCACATTGCTGTTTGTGGGAGCTTGCTGTGCGCAAATTGGCTGCCGTGCTTCCCTACATTACAACAGTGACTACACTTCAAAAGTACTTCATTGGCTGTAAAGCGCTTTGGGACGTCCTGCGGTTGAGAAAGATGCTGTAGAAATGCAAGTCTTTTTTCTTTTCTTACGTGGATCTTGGGTGCTGGAGTATACATCCTTGATAACATCCAAGATATGGCCATGCACTCCCACACTTTCCAGCTTTTGATTAGGAGTTGGAAGCCTTATGAGAGTTGATGAAAGCCTCAGTGAGTTTCCCCTGAGCCCTGCATTGTTCTGTGATCTTCTATAAAGCCACAACCTGTCGTACACATTCCTCACAAGAGTGAAATCCTATCTGTCCCTTTCTGATTGACCCGTTGTCCTCCAGAGCATCAATCGGAAGAACCACCTTGAGCAACAGATCGTGAGATTCCTCAGAAGATTTCAGGCTGACTAGGAATCCCCCTTCGTGTGGATAGAAACCATACCCGCACTTTGGAACGCTGAGGTTATGAGTGCCTCAAACAGAATCCCATTCGGCAACTTCGGAAGGCCGCAGGAGTTGGTGGCTCCTGGCATTGTTCACCAAGACCATTGCCGTCTTCCCCCCTCGTCCAGAGCGGCTTTTAAAAATTGAGCATGAACACCACCCACACCATCTCCCCTACCCTTAGCTCAGCGATGCTGTACAGAGTCCGTCATGTGCAGCACAGTCCACCAATTCTTCCCTCGATACAGATGTGTCGTTGTTGGATCAGAAGCCAACTCAGTAAAAGCACACCTTCCTGACCCTGAGGATACCCTGACATGTCTGCTGAGGTACCCTGGACCTGTCAGTCAGTGGCACGAGCGCAAAGGAACCCTTTGAACATGTTTGACAACAGGATTGGCCTGTGAGGACCACGTGCATGATAGTGAATGTGTGTAAGGACCACATGCATGGATACTGCTCACACCTGTGAGGACGACATGCACACTTGTGGATGAAAGTAGATCACAGATAAGGCTTCATCTCCTTAATAACAACCCTGGTATCAACACTTTCCATCATAATCTACATTTGCAGTGGCTCTTCATCACTCTAAAGAGGCTTCAGGTACCTTTTTAAAGGCCCTTTACCTTCACCAACAGCTGGTGTTAAAATAACAGTGACTGCTGCACAGCTGTAAAGACCGTATGCATATACATACCTGTAAGGACAACATGAACGGCTACTGCACACACCTGTAAGGACCACATGCACAGATACAGCAGACACCTGTAAGGACCACATGCACAGATACTGCACACACCTGTAAGGACCACATGCACAGATACTGCACACACCTGTAAGGACCACAGGCACAGATACTGCACACACCTGTAAGGACCACATGCACAGATACTGCACACACCTGTAAGGACCACAGGCAGATACAGCACACACCTGTAAGGACCACATGCACAGATACTGCACACACCTGTAAGGACCACATGCACAGATACTGCACACACCTGTAAGGACCACAGGCAGATACAGCACACACCTGTAAGGACCACATGCACAGATACTGCACACACCTGTAAGGACCACATGCACAGATACTGCAGACACCTGTAAGGACCACATGCACAGATACTGCACACACCTGTAAGGACCGCAGGCACAGATACTGCACACACCTGTAAGGACCATGTAAGGGTAAACCGGGAGAGCTTCTTCTCCCTGAGACGGACCCTCTGATATAAAGGGTCGACGTCCGCCTTATTCCCAATCAATCACTCGGAGTCCGGAGGTTCGTTCAGTATTCAACTTTATTACAAGTTAACAGTGGAGACACCCATCCTGGGACGAATGCTCTCCGATCGCTAAAATCCTTTGCCTTATATACAGTTTTTTTGTTCCAAGTCGTGGCTTACATCATACAGTTAATTTCGGGTGCAAATTCTTGTGATCCGTGTGCACATTTTGATCGTTTACATTAGTCCTGTGACCCATATGTTATCTTTAATACATTCCTCAAATAGTAACTGACAGTTTGTGCACATTATTCAATTAGTACCTGACAGTTTGACTGTCTGACCACATTCCACCATACTTCCCTTTGGGACATGTACATAACAACTCCTTATATGGTTGGATATATGCTCGGTTCCTCAATTCCCTCATTTTAGCCCCTTTTAACCCTTTCAGTCCCCCCTTTTGGTCCTGATTAATCCCTTTTAATCATTGACCAACCCGATTATTTCTCCTATTATGGTGTCCTGCCGGGGTGGTGATCAAATCCAACCCATTGGGTCACCTTGTTTATATAATCATATTATCCTGGTTTCTATGCCCCCTACATCTTTTCCATCGACATATTATCCACCCAGTTACATAGGTTATAATCATTAATACTGTTAGTACCATACATCCGTTAAGCAAGTCTTTCTCCCAAGCCTTCTCTTGTTCGTAGTAATATTCCGTCTGCTCGATGGGAATCTGCCCAGGAGATTTCTGCAACAATTACCACCGCACATCATGCATTACTACTTCATCAATGTCATGTACATTTCTTCCATTTCCCTCTTTCTCTTTTGTTTTCTACGTTTTTTACAGGCGGCACATGCTGCTATCCCCAATCCTGTTACCAAAATCAACTGTACTATAACTAGTATGTGAGAGATGATGCGGATCCATGGGTGTATGTTAACATTCATCCCCCAATCCCACAGCTTCTCATACCATAAGGTTTCCTGTAGTTCTACTTCTATGTCCCTTTCTAGTTCCCCAAGGTTCCTTCGCAACACTACGTATTGTTTCACCATTTTACTTAAATCCTCTTTCATTTCTTGCAGATCCTCTTGCAGGCGGGGTATTGTGGCCCCTACCGGATCTTCATAATTGATCAACTCGTCCTTTAGACTATCTGTCACATTTAGTTTTATCTCCTCTCTTGAATGTATGTACACCAATCTGGTGTATCCAATTGTCACGGGGATCTTTGGCGTAAAGCAGAAGTTAGGCATTGTTATTACACATACAAGGTTACTATATTGGTACTCAGTCTCTGTGGTGGCTATACACTACTCCCCTTTGCCTCTATATCCCGAGCGGGTGTGATGGTGATCAACATGTGATAATTCCAACACACACCCCTCTGTCTTATTATAGCTGCACTCATCCTTAGGGCCTTCTCCTACCGGATGTGGCCATATCATAAGCGTGCCTTTCTCGTGGCATCCGTTTAGGGAGACTCCTCTCATAGTGCCATTCTTCCTGATGGCATAGGTATCAATTGGATAGTATTGGAGGTATGTCTCACCCCTCACTATGCCTATGTTTGTTACCTGGTACTGCGGGTATGGAGCCGTGTCTAGTCCCACCACTGGTATCAGGAGTACCATGCCTATCATTGCTGTCACTTCTGCTTTACATTTTTGTATCACTGGATATACTCTGGTCATCCCTTTGAGGGTACAAGCACTCAGAGGGCCTGGATTCTGGCTCAGGCCATAGAGCTGTGTGCTGTTAATCCAGTCTGGTACCTCGCCTCGCTGTATCTGTGCCAGATTGTGTTTTAACTGTCCGGTGATCCATTGGCCATAGGCATGGCACAAGCCTCTCCCTACCCCGTCCTTTGCCTGTTCCTCATCTCTATAGTTTAGTTTGTTAACAATACTAGCATGGTCCTCTATAACCTTAATTCCCTTGAGTAATTTCTTTATCGTGTGTTCTCCCAACTCCGACCCTTGTTGAACTAAACCCGTTTCCTTCTCTAAAATCTGTTGTATTGCCCTTTGTAGTCGTTCCACACGACTCTGAACTCCTTGTATATCTAAGGCAATAATGAACGACGTCCCTGTATTTACCCCCGTGAGTATATCCGTACCGAAGCGCATCTTAATCCTTTGGTGAAATGCAGCATGTCCCCTGAAACTAGTGGCCCCTGTCGCATCAGCAGCTTGGTTAATTACATTCTTTATCATTTATACATACAATTCTCTAGTTTTAGTAAACCTTTCACAATACACTGGTCATTGTAACATGCTTAAGTTCATTAGCACCGGTACAATTTCATGTCTCACGTTATCATACAATTGTTCTCCTTCGGAAAATAATACTAGTCTATTCATGGGCCCAGGTGTCATAACCGGGCATTGTAACATCGTTGGTTTGCTTGTTCCTTCTTTCTGTGTGTTGGGAGTTGAGGTAGCGGGTTGAGCCGGTGTCGGTTTAGGCGGTCCTCCCCATCTGACCTTTAATAAGGTTTCTATACATTCAACCGTTGGGTGTTATAGTTGGAGTAGTTCCCGGTTATTGTCTTGGCACATCCATATTTAGTCATTACATCTTCTTTCAGGATCACGCATCGTTTCCTGTCCTTCGTACCTTCACTCAACACCCAAGTTCCAGGCTCCGTCAACCAGACTGTGCCATTTCTTGATGCCTCCACGCTCAGGAGGATTGGGTATGAGGCTGGACACGTGATACATACCTGCTCATCTGAGAATGCATTGATCGTATTTAGTGTTACAACCTTATCACATCCGACCCACTTCGTGTATGGGGACTCTTGATCAGGCACCGGGAATTGGCCATAGTAGATGTTTCCTTCTATAAGCCGGATGCTATTGGTCATGTAATTCCCTTCTACAATCATACCGGGTTTGGATTTAGTGCGCCCTTTGTTTATCACATCCCTTCTAGGCCTAGCCTGGGGTCTGTTCCCCATTTGCCCCAAGTTATAACATCTTGTTCCTCCCTCCTTTCCCTGTATTGTTACGCACTCCTTTCCTTCTGGCCACGCACAACATCTTATGCTATCTCCACCCCCAACTGGTCCCAGCATTGGTTCTTGGTGTGTCCGGGCTTCTGACAGTTATAGCAAGTCATTGAGTCTCGCTGTCCTGTCTTGGGCCGGGCTTCTGCGCCTTTGCTAGGACAATTTTTCAGCTGGTGGTGGGGTGAGCCGCACCCATAACATTTTCCCTGTCCTGTTCCCTGGCTGGCTGCTATTGCTGCTATATATTCCAGGGCCGCTGCCTTAGTTTTTCCCTTGGTTTCCCTAGCTGCTATTCGCCGGGCATCTATTTCTCCTGCCCAGGACATTATTGGTCCATACTCGTGACCCACTGAGATCCTGAGCTTCAGGACCTCTTGATGTTGCGGGCTCATCCCTTCCTTTAACATCTTTAAAAATACCTGATTGTTCCGCCGGGGATCTTCGACCCCCGAGTACTGTTGGTAGCTACTATATTTTCGCTCAGCATAGTCTGTTACCGCCTGATCTTTTCCTTGTTGCACATTCATTATGGTTCCCCAATTACTCTGCCCTGCCCCAAGGGCATTCTTGACCCCTTGACAAAAGCCCTTTCTCCCTTTTGCCCTGCCCAGGAGCCGTCTCTGTGTTGTTGAAACAATACCTCCCAGGTACTTCGGGGGCAATGGGCTTTAACCAGAGCATGTACATCTTTGTCATGCATGTTGTGTACCTCAATCATTCCTTCCAATTTTGACCAAAATTCTGGGTTCCCGTTTACCGGTTTTAACTGGGGGAGTTCCTGCAGAATGGCCTGCTTTTCCAGTGGACTAAAAGGTTTATTGGTTTTCGGTCTTTCTTGTTACCCTTTCCCCAGCTCCATCTACTTTTGGCTCCCCTTCGTCGTTATACTGTTGGAGATATTTCACTGTTATTGGGGCCATTTTGGCTGTCTTTTCTTCCGGTCCCAATTCTAATCCTTCTAGGCTAGGGTAAATGGGCTTCTACCCTGGTGGATACAAGTCTGGGTTGTGATTCACAGCCCATTTTCGCTCATTGTCCATGTCTTCTTCTTCACTTTCCTCATCACCATCTTTACTGACTTTCTTTTTCTCTCTATGCCTTTGGAGTAACTGGCAAGCGGAGGCTAGCATCTGTTTTCTACCATCATTTTCCTCCGTTAACTTCTTTATTTCCTCATTTGCCCGCTTCAACCTTTCTCTTAGTTCCTCGTTTAACTTTCTCTGTTCTCCCTGCTCCTGCCTGTACTGAGTAGCCTGGGCTGTCTGTTTTGACAAATCCTCTCATGCCTGTTTACATCTGACCTTCCATTTATCGTCCCCTTGGGCATAAGTCTGTTCATTGTCCACACACACAACTATGGCCTCGTTCCCCTTACTGCCCTTTTGCTCCATCCACCAGTCGTTTCTCCATTTCGGTTTGAGTCCTGACTCATACCCTTTCCTAATCATCTTTTTCTTAACCTTTTCATATTTATCTCGTACAAACTCATACGGGAGTTTAGATCTTTTGGCGTCCTCTTCGTTCGCCATCCTTTTAGGGTGGATTTGCTAGTTTCCCCCTCGTTTGCTACCTCCGGGACTCTGCCGGACCTTCAGGGACCTTTCCCTGCTTACGCGGTTTTAACTCCGCCTAGATTGGATTTTCCTATATCCAATCCTATAACCAAGTTGTAAGGGTAAACCGGAAGAGCTTCTTCTCCCCGAGATGGACCCTCTGATATAAAGGGTCGCCGTCCGCCTTATTCCCAATCAATCACTCGGAGTCCGGAGGTTCGTTCAGTAAATCAACTTTATTACAAGTTAACAGGGGAGACATTCATCCTGAGACGAATGCTCTCCGATCACTAAAATCCTTTGCCTTATATACAGTTTTTTTGTTCTAAGTCGTGGCTTACATCATACAGTTGATTTCAGGTGCAAATTCTTGTGATCCGTGTGCACATTTTGACCGTTTACATTAGTCCTGTGACCCATATGTTATCTTTAATACATTCCTCAAATAGTAACTGACGGTTTGTGCACATTATTCAATTAGTACCTGACAGTTTGACCGTCTGACCACATTCCACCATACTTCCCTTTGGGACATGTACATGTAACTGCCAGAGAGCTCACTTATTTAAATCTCAGCAGTATAAATAAAGGAGGCTAGAGTGCTGTTTGTCACGGAGTGCAGATCGGAACAGAGTGTTAAGCTGCGAGTTTGGTGAGTGAGGGAGTTTGGGGAGGGAGGTGTTCCTTTCTTTTTCCATCTTTGTCAGCTTCCAGGTGAGCAGGAGCTAAAAAGCTGCACAAGAGGGGACAGAGAACCAGCGGTGAGTATTTCTACAGTATTTCTACATTCCAGTCATTTAAGTAAAAGTAAGGTCTCTAGTTTAGAGTAAGTAGTGTTTAAAGGGAAGTAAGGTCCCCAGTGTATTTAATATTCTTTAATTTAAAGGGAGTAAATTTAAAGGTAGGACATGGCAGGGCAGCTCGGCAGCATGGAGTGCTTCTCCTCTGCTATGTTGGAAGTCAGGGACACTTTAGGTGCCCAGGGCGAACACATGTGCAGGAAGTGTCTCCAGCTGCAGCTACTCGAAATCCGCGTTTCGGAGGTGGAGCTGCGGCTGGAGTCACTGTGGAGCATCCGCGAAGCTGAGATCTTCGTGGATAGCATGTTTAACAAGGTGGTCACACCGCAGGTAAAGAGTGCACAGGCAGACAGGAAATGGGTGACCGCCAGACAGAGTAAAAGAACTAGGAAGGTAGTGCAGAAGTCCCCTGGGTCCATCTCCCTCTCCGACAGATTTTCCGTTTTGGATACTGATGGGGGAGATGGTTTCTCAGGGGAATGCAGCAAGAGCCAAGTCCGTGGCACTACGAGTGGCTCAGCTGCACAGGAGGGGAGGAAAAAGAATGGGAGAACAATAGTGATAGGGGATTCTATCGTAAGGGGAACAGATAGACGTTTCTGTGGTCGCAGACGTGACTCCAGGATGGTATGTTGCCTCCCTGGTGCCAGGGTCAAGGATGTCACTGAACAGCTGCAGGGCATTCTGAAGGGGGAGGGCGAACAGTCAGAGGTCGTGGTTCACATTGGTACCAACGACATGGGTAGAAAGAGGGATGATTTAGGGAGCTAGGTAGCAGATTAAAAAGCAGGACCTCAAAGGTTGTAATCTCTGGATTACTCCCGGTGCCATGTGCTAGTGAGTATAGGAATAGGAGGATAGAGCAGATGAATGCGTGGCTAAAGAGTTGGTGCAGGAGGGAGGGCTTTAGTTTCCTGGATCACTGGGTCTGCTTCTGGGGAAGGTGGGACCTGTACAAGTCGGACGGGTTGCACCTGAACCGGAACGGGACCAACATCCTTGCGGGGAGGTTTGCTAGTACTGTTGGGGGGGGTTTAAACTAACTTGGCAGGGGGATGGGATATGGAGTAGAGCTATAGTAGGGGGTGATGCACAGCCAAATATAGAGGAAAAAACAAGTCAGCCTGAAAGGCAGAGCAAATATGTAACGGCACAAGGGAGTATGGCAAGGCTGGATGGCATTTATTTTAATGCAAGGAGTCTTGCGAGTAAGGCAGATGAATTGAAGGTGTTGATGAACACATGGGAGTATGATATTGTTGCTATCACAGAGACATGGTTGAGGGAGGGGCAGGACTGGCAGCTCAATATTCCAGGGTATAGAATCTTCAGGCAAGACAGAGGGGGGTGTAAAAGAGGAGGGGGTGTCGCAATATTAATCAAGGAGTCAATTACTGCTGTAAGGAGGGATGATATCTTAGCAGGTTCCTCTAATGAGGCCATATGGGTAGAACTTAAAAACAAAAAGGGGGCAAGCACTTTGCTGGGAGTGTACTATAGGCCCCCAAACAGTCAGGGGGAGATAGAGGAACAGATATGTAGGCAAATCTCAGAGAAGTGTAGAAATAATAGGGTAATAATAGTAGGGGATTTCAACTTGCCCAATATTAACTGGAATAGTCAGAGTGTGAAAGGCTTAGAGGGTGCGGAATTCTTAAAGTGCATCCAGGAGAGCTTTTTGAGCCAGCATGTAGAAAGTCCTACAAGAGAGGGGGCGGTACTGGACCTAATTCTAGGGAATGTAGCCGGGCAAGTGGTAGAAGTGTTAGCAGGACAGCATTTTGGTGACAGTGACCATAATTCGGTGAGATTTAAGGTAGTCATGGAAAAGGACAAAGATGGACCGGAAATAAAGGTTCTAAATTGGGGGAAGGCCGATTTTAATATGATAAGGCAGGATCTGGCCAAAGTGGACTGGGATCAGCTACTTGTAGGAAAATCCACATCACAGCAGTGGGAGTCTTTCAGAAAGGAAATAGAGAGAGTACAACAGCAACATGTTCCCATAAAGGTCGAGGGTGGGACCAACAAGCCCAGGGAACCCTAGATGTCAAGGGATGTACGAGAATGGATTAGGAAAAAAGGGGAGGCTTTTGGGAGATACAAAGGACTAAAAACAGTGGAAGCCCTAGAGGAGTATAGAAAGTGCAAGGGTGTACTGAAAAAAGAAATTAGGAGAGCGAAGAGGGAGCATGAAAAAACTGGCGGGCAAAATAAAGGAAAATCCCAAGGTGTTTTATAAGTATATTAAGGGCAAGAGGATAACCAGGGAAAGACTTGGGGCCATCAGGGACCAAAGTGGCAATCTGTGTGTAGAGCCAGAAGATGTAGGTGGGGTTTTAAATGAATATTTTGCATCTGTGTTCACTATGGAGAAGGACGATGTAGGCATAGAAATCAGGCAGGGGGATTGTGATATACTTGAACAAATTAGTATTGAGAGGGAGGAGGTACTAGCGGTTTTAGCGGGCTTAAAAGTGGATAAATCCCCAGGCCCAGACGAGATGTATCCCAGGTTGCTGTGTAAGGCAAGGGAGGAGATTGCAGGGGCTCTGACACAAATTTTCAGAACCTCTCTGGCCACAGAGGAGGTGCCGGACGACTGGAGAACAACTAACGTAGTACTATTATTCAAGAAGGGTAGTAGGGATAAACAAGGGAATTACAGGCCAGTGAGCCTAACATCAGTGGTAGGGAAATTATTGGAAAAAATTCTGAGGGACAGAAATAGTCTCCACTTGGAGAGGCAAGGATTAATCAAGGATAGTCAGCATGGCTTTGTCAGGGGGAGATCATGTCTAACCAATTTGATTGAATTTTTCGAGGGGGTGACTAGGTGTGTGGATGAGGGTAGTGCAGTTGATGTGGTCTACATGGACTTCAGTAAGGCTTTTGACAAAGTCCCGCATGGGAGACTGGTCAAGAAGGTAAGAGCCCATGGGATCCAGGGCAACTTGGCACATTGGATCCAAAATTGGCTTCACAGAATCCCCACAGTACAGATAGAGGCCATTTCAGCCCATCGAGCCTGCACCGACACATATCCCACCCTATCCCCGTAACCCCACGTATTTAATCCCCCCTAACATATCCCACCCTATCCCCGTAACCCCACGTATTTAATCCCCCCTAACACTAAGGGTCAATTTATCATAGCCAAATCAACCTAACCCGCACATCTTTGGACTGTGGGAGGAAACCGGAGCACCCGGAGGAAACCCACGCAGACACGGGGAGAATGTGCAAACTCCACACAGACAGTCACCCTTGGCCGGATTTGAACCCAGGTCCCTGGCGCTGTGAGGCAACAGTGCTAACCACTATGCCACCGTGTTGCTTAGTGGCAGGAGGCAGAGGGTGATGGTCGAAGATTATTTTTGTTACTGGAAGCCTGTGTCCAGCGGTGTACCGCTGGGATCAGTGCTGGGTCCTTTGCTGTTTGTAGTGTACATTAATGATTTAGATATGAATGTAGGAGGTATGATCAGTAAGTTCACAGATGACACGAAAATTGGTGGGGTGGTAAATAGCGAGGAGGGAAGCCTCAGGCTACAGGACGATATAGACGGGTTGGTTAGATGGGCAGAACAGTGGCAAATGGAATTTAACCCTGAAAAGTGTGAGGTGATGCATTTTGGCAGGACTAACAAGGCAAGGGAATACACAATGAATGGTAGGACCCTAGGAAGGACAGAGGATCAGAGGGACCTTGGTGTGCATGTACATAGATCCCTGAAGGCAGCAGGTCAGGCAGATAAGGTGGTTAAAAAGGCATATGGGATACTTGCCTTCATTAGCCGAGGCATAGAATATAAGAGCAGGGAGGTTATGATGGAGCTGTACAAAACGCTAGTTAGGCCACAGCTGGAATACTGTATGCAGTTCTGGTCGCCACACTATAGGAAGGATGTGATTGCATTGGAGAGGGTGCAGAGGAGATTCACCAGGATGTTACCTGGGCTGGAGCGCTTCAGCTATGAAGAGAGATTGGACAGGCTGGGGTTGTTTTCCTTAGAGCAGAGAAGGCTGAGGGGGGACCTGATTGAGGTGTACAAAATTATGAGGGGCATAGATAGGGGAGATAGAAAGGAACTTTTCCCCTTAGTAGAGGGGTCAGTAACCAGGGGACAAAGTTTCAAGGTAAGGGGCAGGAGGTTTAGAGGGGATTTGAGGAAAAACTTTTTCACCCAGAGGGTGGTTGGAATCTGGAACTCACTGCCTGAAAGGGTGGTAGAGGCAGGAACCCTCACAACATTCAAGAAGCATTTAGATGAGCACATGAAACGCCATAGCGTACAAGGCTACGGACCAAGTGCTGGAAAATGGGATTAGAATAGACAGGGCTTGATGGCCGGTGCGGACACGATGGGCTGAAGGGCCTCTTTCTGTGCTGTATAACTCTATCACTCTGTGACTAACAACTCCTTATATGCTTGGATATATGCTCAGTTCCGCAATTTCCTCATTTTAGCCCCTTTTAAACCTTTCAGACAACATGCACAGATACTGCACACACCTGTAAGGACCACATGCACAGATACGGCACACACCTGTAAGGACCACATGCACAGATACTGCACACACCTGTAAGAACCACATGCACAGATACTGCACACACCTGTAAGGACCACATGCACAGATACTGCACACACCTGTAAGGACAACAGGCACAGATACTGCAGACTCCTGTAAGGACCACATGCACAGATACTGCACACACCTGTAAGGACCACATGCACAGATACTGCAGACACCTGTAAGGACTACACACACAGATGCTACACAGCTATGCTAGACCTGCACTGTGTGCTCACACATAAGGACTGCCCCGATCATTGTCACAGATCCCTGACATTGCCATGCTGAGAGTGTAGATGGCGATGTTGCTTTCTATATGGGTGCCTATGGCTAATTCTTAGCACTGAGGTTATTCGGAGAAGATTGTGATTTGGAGACCATCACTGGCCAGTGATCACCATTGCTGACGTGGTGAGTGTCTTGTTCTTCAGATGGTGATAGGGACCGTGCGAGGGGAGTCGAACCTTGCTGTTGTCACATGCAGTTATATTCAGAGGCCAGGTGCAGGAGGTGCTGTCACCTCCTCACAGAATGCAGCAGTTAGGACTGGTCCATTCCCCACCTTGTGGCGAGGCCACTGTTCTCAGCTCAGGTGCACTGAGGATAGAACTGCCCTCAGCTCCCCCACCAACATACAGTCATAGAATCGCACAACACAGGAGGCCATTCGGCCCATCGTTCCTGTGCCAGCTCTCTGAAAGAGCTCTCCAATCAGTCCCATTCCCCTGCTCTTTCCCCAGTGCCTGGAAATGTTTCCCTTCAAGTATTTATCCAATTCCCTTTTGAATGTTGCAATTGAATCTGCTTCCATCGCCCTGTTAGGCAGTGCATTCCAGATCACAACTCTGTGCATAAAAAATTCTCCTCATCTCCCTCTGGTTCTTTTGTCAATCACCTTCAATCTGTGTCCTCTGGTTACCGACCCTTCTGCCACTGGGAACAGTTTCTCCTCATTTACTCTATCAAAATGCTTCATGATTTTGAACACCTCGATTAAACCTCCACTTAACCTTCTCTGCTCTGAGAACCGCCCCAGCTTCTCCAGTCTCTCCATGTAACTGAAGTCCCTCATCCCTGGTACCATTCTAGTAAATCTCCTCTGCACCCTCTCCAAGGCCTTGACATCCTTCCTAAAGTGTGGTGCCCAGAATCGGACCCAATACTCCAGCTGGGGCCTAACCAGTGATTTATAAAGATTTAGCATAACTTCCTTGCTTTTGTACTCTGTTGGGCAAAAATTCGGTCATGCCCCCTTGGGGGTGCTAACTTCGCCGGGGCACTACTTTTAGCGCCCAGAAAAAGTTAGCGCCCCCGTGCCCGAAATTCAATGGTAGCGCCCCAAGAAGGAGGCGGGGCGCTACTGGAAGCGCTCCCCCTCCCTCTTGGGCGCTCCCGGGGAATATCACGGCGCTACGTGTAGCAGCGCCATGCTGCTGCTCTCAACAAGAAGCTGTGGTTGGAGGTGGCCGAGGAGGTGAGCAGCAGGAGCGTTGTGCCCCAGTCATGGATGCAGTGCAGGAAGCGATTTAATGACCTACCCAGGTCAGGAAATGTGGGTACATTTGCTGATTCACTTCCATCCTGTGGTGTAACCGCACACCCCCTCACTCTGTCTTGCCAAGCTCATCACATCACTTCTCACACCCACTCAACTTTCAGCAGCACCCAGCCTTCACTTTCTATGCACTCTCCTCCCCATTTATCCATCCACCGTTGCCACTCACTCCAATCCTTGTGCAATGTGATGCATCTGTCCGATAGTCACTCTCACCGAATGCACTGCATCCATCGGGTGAGTGCCTCACTCACTCACAGGTCTGTTTTTCACCCCTTGTAGGAGAAGCGAGCGCAAAACACAAGGGCGAGAGAGAGATG
This sequence comes from Squalus acanthias, assembly GCA_030390025.1. Classification (NCBI taxonomy): domain Eukaryota; kingdom Metazoa; phylum Chordata; class Chondrichthyes; order Squaliformes; family Squalidae; genus Squalus; species Squalus acanthias. The sequence goes on from JASTWF010002330.1 coordinate 28,001, forward strand.
ACTGGAGGTGAGCCGCAACCAATAGTCCAGCTCACACATGCAGAGGAATGGCAATAGATTGGGAGAAGGGGAAGTGCAACGAGACCTGGGTGTCCTTGTGCACCAGTCACTGAAGGTAAGCATGCAGGTGCAGCAGGCGGTTAAGAAGGCAAATGGTATGTTGGCCTTCATAGCGAGAGGATTCAAGTACAGGAGCAAGGATGTCTTGCTGCAGTTGTACAGGGCCTTGGTGAGACCACACCTTGAGTATTGTGTGCAGTTTTGGTCGCCTTATCTGAGGAAGGATGTTCTTGCCATGGAGGGAGTGCAGCGAAGATTCACCAGGCTGATACCTGGGATGGCAGGAATGACATATGAGGAGAGATTGGGTCGATTGGGCTTATACTCGCTGGAGTTTAGAAGAATGAGAGGGGATCTCATTGAAACTTATAAAATTCTAACCGGACTAGACAGACTAGATGCAGGAAGGATGTTCCCGATGGCCGGGGAGTCCAGAACCAGGGGTCACAGTCTAAAGATAAGGGGTAAGCCATTTAGGACAGAGATGAGGAGGAATTTCTTCACCCAGAGGGTGGTGAACCTGTGGAATTCTCTATCACAGATGGCAGTGGAGGCCAATTCATTAAATATATTCAAGAAGGAGTTGGATATATTTCTTAAGGCTAAAGGGATCAAGGGATATTGGGATAAAGCAGGGACAGGGTACTGAATTTGGATGATCAGCCATGATCTCATTGAATGGCGGAGCAGGCTCGAGGGGCCGAATGGCCTACTCCTGCTCCTATCTTCTATGTTTCTATGTTTAGGAGGCGCTGGAGATAAGTGGCACACCTGCGTCCCTCTCAGTCACAGATGGAGAAACAGGGAACTCGCAGATAGCTGGTGACAGAATTACAAATATCTCTGACACATATATGCTGACTTTACTTCATCAATGACTGAACTATAAGAAGAGTATGGTGATTTTCAAGATTGTGACTTTGCCAGGACTAATTCATATCCCTTTCTTTTGTCTTCCAGGGCCTTCAGGCATACAGAAATTGTCACAGGAAACCCATGAGGACGATTCCTCAGAGGACCTCATACTATCTGAGAGTGCACCATCACAGGACCTACAGTCATGCACCAGCGCAGATACTCGTACATCGGTGGGTCCACTTAGACAGTTGGTTGGGTTTTCACCTGGTGATTCACACCTCACAAGTGAGCAGAAGCGAGCACTGGTGGCAGAGACAGCTGTGGAGAGCCCGCGTCGGGGGGAGGGGTGCGAGCCTCTCCAAGCTCTGCTCAGCTGGACACATGTTGAAACCCAGGGCTATCGTTGAGAAGCAGAATGCTAGAGGTGCATCAGCAACTTCGCCAGATACTGACAGACGTGCCACGCACACTCTCCACAATAGCGGAGAGGATGGAGGAGTCCAACTCGATCGCCAGTGGATTGGTGGTGCAGGAACATGCAAGAATGTCTGACATGGAGAGAGTGGCCACCTCCGTGGAACTTCAAGCACGGCTCCCAAATGAGACAATGCAAGCCATTAGCACAGCTATGCCAACATCTCTCCCGCTTTAAGTACCATATCTGTGGCCTTACAACGCGCCACTGATCTCCACTAAGCCAGTACACAGCAGAGTAGTAGGAGTGATGTGGCACTGGCCCACAGAGGGATGGTGAAAGGAGACATGGAAGTGCGGACTCCGCTCAAAGCGCTCCCACTTCTCATAATTTGCCATCCCCCCTCCCCACACCAACCAGTGCCTGACATGCGTCCTCATCTCCCGATGTCCGAGTCTCCCTGCACAGGTGGCGGTGGAGTAGTCTTTGGCAGGGCCCTCAGGGGCCCCAAAACCCAGAGGTTGTTGGCCAAAGGCATCTCAGCAGTCACGGCAGGGATCTGAGCAGCCTGCCTCTATCTCTGCTGAAGCCACACAGGATGCAGCACGGAGGAGTGCTACGAAGCCCGGCAAACCTCCCTCCTGTGTACACAATAAGCAGCATAGGAACAGACATCACAACATAGACAGAATGGTGAAATGGGCAAACACATGGCAGATGAAATTGAATGCAAATAAGTGTGAGTACAAAGATGTATGTGTGTGTTGGAGGGGTTGTGTGTGTGAGGGTGTGTGTGTGAGGGTGTGTGTGTGAGGGTGTGTGTGTGAGGGTGTGTGTGTGTGAGGCTCAGTGTGTGAGGGTGTGTGTGTGTGGGTGTGTGTGTGTGAGGGTCTGTGTGTGTGGGTGTGTGTGTGAGGGTGTGTGTGTGTGAGGCTCTGTGTGTGAGGGTGTGTGTGTGTGAGGGTGTGTGTGTGTGAGGGTCTGTGTGTGAGGGTCTGTGTGTGAGGGTGTATGTGTGTGAGGGTGTGTGTGTGTGAGGCTCTGTGTGTGAGGGTGTGTGTGTGTGGGTGTGTGTGTGTGAGGGTCTGTGTGTGAGGGTGTGTGTGTGAGGGTGTGTGAGTGTGAGGGTGTGTATGTGTGTGGTTGTGTGTGTGTGAGGGTCTGTGTGTGAGGGTGTGTGTGAGTGTGAGGGTGTGTGAGTGTGAGGGTGAGTGTGTGAGGGTGAGTGTGTGGGTGTGTGTGTGTGAGGGTGTGTGTGTGTGAGGGTCTGTGTGTGAGGGTCTGTGTGTGAGGGTGTGTGAGTGTGAGGGTGTGTCTGTGTGTGGGTGTCTGTGTGTGAGGGTGTGTGTGTGAGGGTCTGTGTGTGTGAGGGTGTGTGTGTGAGGGTGTGTGTGTGAGGGT
>JASTWF010002331.1:0-30703 GCA_030390025.1 Squalus acanthias
GGAGAGCGGGGGGGAGGGTGTGGAGGGAGAGCGGGGGGAGGATGTGGAGGGAGAGCGGGGGGGGAGGGTGTGGAGGGAGAGCGGGGGGAGGATGTGGAGGGAGAGCGGGGGGGCGGGTGTGGAGGGAGAGCAGGGCTGGTCTGGTGTGTCTCGTGTGAATCAACATTCTCAGCACTGACTCTGATGAAGTCAAAGTCCTGCTTGCAACTGCTAGACAGAAACGTAGGGGGAATTTTTCGGGGGGTCAGCAGGCACGTTCGGTGGTGGGTCAGGTGGGAAAATGGATTTTTTTGACAGTGGGCCGGGACCCCGCTGTTAACCCGCCACCAGGCGCCTTTCCCAAATGTCAGGTCCGTCATCACTGAGCAGACCTGACACGCAGCGGCGGGGGAGGCAATTCAGGTCATTATGACCTTGTTAACAGAGGATTAAGAACTATTTTGAACTCACCTTCAGAGTTTACCAGGTCACCCACGGGGTCTACGCTGCTTGGGGATCACGTCAGGTAAGCAGGTCGAGAGTTGAATGGCCATGGAATCATCTCATTACTTGACAGCTGCAAACAGGCTATTAAAGCTCCCATCTCACAGTTGTTCACTTTCCAGGCTCAGAAGCTGTTGCTTACTGCATTTGGAAAACAGATTGAGCTTTATGCAAGTTGCAAGTGTTTGGAGTAAACTCTCTATCCAGTGTCACCTCATTGGAACAACCTCTCTCACCATCGACAGATTGCTTCTGTCATCTCAAGTTCACCTGCCATCTATTACATCAGAATTGGTACGGTTTATACTGTCTCACCTTGGTCCTCAGAATCCCACCACGATCAGCCCCAACACCAGCATCACCAGGCACATCAGCAGCACCAACAACACCACCAACCTTCTCCGCAATCAACTGATGCTGCACAGGACACAGGGCATCAGCACCCGACCACATTGCTGCCCGGGAGGCCAGGGATGGCCTCACCATGGCTGCCACATGATGCGCCAGGTTAGCACCACCCCACACCAACACCATAAAGCATCCCTACAATGCCTAAGCCATTGCTTTCACACTCATCACCATTGTGGGGGGGTACCGTTCACTGCAACTCACTAAGCCACTTCCAAATGTGCACACAAATCTGTCCAAGAACGCAAAGTGTTCAAAATAAAGGTTTCAATGTTTGACACCACATTAACAGAAACTTTACATGAGCTTTGCATAAAACACCCAAGTGCCTACCCATAAAACACTTGTGTGTTGTTAGTTGGTATGATTGGACTAGGATGAAGGTGAGTGTGAGGGGTGGCTAGTGAGATGGGGATGTGATAATGTAGATAGAGAGGGCTGGGTGGAGGTGCAAGGTAAGTTAGTGTGAGTAAGGATGTGTAGGAGTAGGGTAGGGAAGGCAGAGTGATGGGGATGTGATGAGTGGCACAGCAGGATGAGGTTGAGTGTGGCTTTGTACTAACATTTCGTAATCTACTGAGATAATTGAAAGGTTTGCACCACTGCACCCAGGTCCTCCTGACCACACCCCTGCTTGTATCCTCCTGTGCAATGTGCAACCAGGCTGTGTTGGTCTCCTGGGGAGGTCTCTTCCACCCTTGGAAGGGAAGAGAACCTCCCTGCGTGCTGTGTCCATAAGCATATGGAGGGAGTCATGGGAGAACCTGGGTGCAGCCGTGCACCTTTGTGCAGTGCTCGTCAGTGTTTGCAGCACCTCAATGCTGAGGAGCACTGACAGCACAACTGTCAAATAAATTTGCGCATGGTCCCTTGAAGGAAACCGGCTGATGACGCGTCATCAAATGACATCATCAGACCCGCTTCCTTCAATTGGCCGGCAAACGTGCTGGGCAGGCTTAACAAGCCCAGTCAGGTGAAAGTTATGTCGGAGGCTGGGATGGAGCCAGCAGCGAGGTCAGGACCCGCCACGGACCCGCCGAGGTTGGTAAAATCCAGCCCGCAGAGGCTGCTCAAAATGTGTTGTGTCTGATCAATTCATGTCAGAACCCCAAACACTGATGAAAGACTGCAAAGATTTGCACTGAATGGCGGTAGATGTTTGTTAAGTAAATATACCTGTGAAGTACATTTACCGGTATTGTGTGTAAGGTGTTTCCTACTAAAATGAGTGCATGTGGTTAAAGTAGTATCGCTGTAGCACATCTGTAGCTAGTCAGCAATTTCCATTGGACAACACTGCTTTAGGGAACGTGGAATTGTGTGAAAAACTGTTTGGGCCTGACCGACTGCAGCTGGATGCTGGACTCCACTTAGATGCCGACCTGACAAAGTAATGCAGTGGTGCAAGGTAAGCTGGCTGACCCCCAGAGTGTCTCCTGTGGGTGAAGGGCTATGGTGACTTTCAGTGTCACTGGCTGTGCAGTGCAGATGGTGGACAGTGCCTGCAGGTCTTATTTCAGATGTTGGAGGCCACTGACAGTCTCCTTGCTGAACTGGAGTCTGTAAGGCACTGATCCTTTGTGAATCTCAGGTAGTTCACCCTGTTGTGATGCATTTACTGCTGGGGCCTGTTGGTCGGCCTCGCCCTCGAACCTCTCCTGCTCCTCCTCCTCCCACACATCTGTCATTGGGCAGCAAGCGCTGCCCCCATTGGGCTGGATTTTGTCATTGGGGGCGGGGCTGGAGGCGGGATCGGAGCCCGCCGCCATTTATTGCAACTTTCCCACCTGACACGTCTCCAAACACGCCTCCCCGGGGCTGGCAAAGATCCAGCCCACAATGTTCCCACACACCAAAATATTGCTCCGTTGGTAGTTGTCTGGCTGCCTTGTTCGCTGCAGTAACTCTGCCTGCTCCCTCGCTGCTCTAATGGCAGGTTCCTTCCATGTTATACATGCAGCGTTTGAGAGCGGTTCACACCCATGGAATTTGGCAAAAGGTCACCTTACCTGGACTTTAACAAGGTATAAACAAGCTCAACAGGACTTACTCTGTGACTGGCTACGACTGTTTGTTACACTGCCTTACGCAAAGAAGGAATTTTGGAATTAGCCCTGGAAGCAGAAAAACTCCACAACTTCCTCCACGTTAACACTCACAGGGGAATCTTAACAACAACAATTTGTATTTATACTGCGCCTTTAATGTAATGAAATGTCCCAAGGCGCTTCACAGGAGCGTTATCAAACAACATTTGACACCGAGCCACATAAGGAGATATTAGGACAGGTGGAGGTAGGTTTTAAGGAGCGTCTTAAAGGAGGAGAGAGAGGTAGAGAGGTGGAGAGGATTAGGGAGGGAATTACAGAACTTAGGGTCTTGGCAGCTGAAGGCACGGCCACTAATGGTGGAGCGATTAAAATTGGGGATGTGCAAGAGACCAGAATTAGAGGAGCGCAGAGATCTCGAAGAGTTGCAGGGCTGGAGGAGGTTACAGAGAGAGCCGCTGATGTACATCGAGACCCCGATGGTATAGTAACCCGCTCCTGGGCGGGGCTCCCGCTGCTGTCATTCAGCCAGGTAAAGCTGTCAGGGTACCAGCGAGGCCACTGAGGGTAAGTGGAAAAAGCTTCCTTAGTGGGGTCAGGAAGAGCAGGAGGCCTCTGCTGCCTTGGGCTTCCCCCACTCCACCCGCGCCCCAGCCATGCGACCCTTGCAACTTCCCCCCCACCCCCACCTCCCTCCCGTGAGTTACCTTGCTGTCAGCACCCGCGGGCAGCCTCTGGGCCACCCGATCTTCAGCCCTGCCTCCCGACCAGCTGCCACTTTCTGCCCGAAATGGGCCACCTCCTCACCGGCGGCATTGAAGTGCGCACCGGCAGTTAAAATCTGACGGGCCTCCGACTCAGACTCCCAGGCGAGATTCCCGCCTGCTCCCGTCGGGAGTTAAAATCGGCCCTTCCGTTCGTGGGTGGGGTAACCATGACAACCGGAGGAATCTCTTGGCCTGTGCGTTTTCAATTCCACATGAAATAAATTTGAAATGAGGTTATTTGTCTGGTTTGGTGCACGAGCGGAATCAGCAGAGTGAGACAGGAGGATTATGGATTTATCTTCTTATGAGTAAGACCTTCATAACCCACGTGCGCGTTGATCCCCGATTAAGTCTCTCTCCTTACTCATGCAAAAGACTACACACTCCGTCAACCTGCATTGAGGAGCTGTAGTAACTCATGTCAGACTGTCAGCATGAAGCAGCAATGCGCTTTGATTAATGCTTTCTGCGCAGTTTTTGTCATAATGCAGTGGATTTTTGGGGGACGGCAAGCTAATTGGAGTCGTTTGAGCAGCGCTGGATATATGCATCAACAGTTCAGCATGAATCATTTACCTTCCCTAATCATTTTCAAATATAGATCCAGGTTTTGGCGCGAGCCCCACACCAGAGATTGAGCACATTGAAAAGGTGGAGACAACAGTGCTGTACTGTCGGAGATGCTGTCTTACTGATCAGAACATAGAAACATAGAAAAATAGGTGCAGGAGTCGGCCATTCGGCCTGTCGAGCCTGCTCCGCCATTCAATATGATCATGGCTGATCCTCTATCTCAATACCATATTCCCGCTCTCTCCCCATACCCCTTGATGCCTTTTGTGTCTAGAAATCTATCTATCTCCTTAAATATATTCAGAAAACAACAACTTGCATTTATATAGCGCCTTTAACATAGCAAAACGTCCTAAGGCACTTCACAGGAGCGTTATCAGGCAAAAATTGACATCGAGCTAAAAAAGGGCGATATTAGGACAGGTGACCAAAAGCTTGGTCAAAGAGGTAGGTTTTAAGCAGAGTCTTAAAGGAGGGGAGAGAGGTGGAGATGCAGAAAGGTTTGGGGAGGGTGTTCCAGAGCTTAGGTCGCCAATGGTGGGAGTGGGGAGTGCACAAGAGGCCAGAGTTGGAGGAGCGCAGAGATCTCACAGGTTTGTCGGGCTGGAGGATGTTACAGATAAGGAGGGGCGAGGCCATGGAGGGATTTGAACACGAGGATAAGAATTTTTTAATTTTGAGGCGTTGCTGGACCAGGAGCCAGTGAACGAGCACAGAGGTGATGGGTGGCATGAAATTGAGACCTCGTCTGCCCACTCAAGATCCCACAGCACAATTCAAAGAAGTTCTCCCGGTGTCTGGCTAATATTTATCTTTCAACCATTGCTACTAAAGCCAATTATGTGGTGATTTATCTCACTGCTGTGCGCAAGTTGGTTGCCACATATCAAAAGTGACTACTCTTCTAAAGTACTGTAAAGCGCTTTGGGACATCTTATGATCATGAAAAGCACTATATAAATTTAAATTCATGCTTTTGGTATTTTATTAGAGCGCCAGTATGCTGCACAAGATAGCCCTCTATATTGTCAGGGACATGCCCAGAACCCATTCACCTAATTGCCTATTTGCAGCAGTCACAGACCATACCAACATCCTTCTCCCACACAGGGGAGCAATAATCATTTAATATAATGTCAATCTATCCTTAAAAAAAATTGTGGCACAATCTAACACTTCAGTTCGATATTCTCCAGTGTCTCTCATTGAAGAGTCTTTGGGGTAGAAATTAGGCCTCGTTGTGTCCGTTGTCCAGGTGGAAAATGAGGAAAACCATGACCAATTCCGCGGGACTGCGCCCCAAGGACGCCTGAAATAGGTCCAACGCCATATTGGCCATGGAAGATTTTCAGGCGGCCTGAGTGGCCATCTTAAACAGGCGTTCGCTCCTTTGAATATGGTAATGAGAGGCCTAATACCTCATCGTGAAGTTGGTCAGTGCTGAGCGGAACAGGAGTTGGGCCTGTGCTGTTCAGTGTTTCGGTTCTACATGTGGCCTCAAGGTAAGTAATACTTACCTTTATATGGAGCCGGGGTGGGGATGGGGGGGAAGAGTGCTCCTCCCGGCTCTTCAGCATTCCTGAAGGCCGCTGCTGGCCCACAATCGCTTCCCCCCCCCACCCCCCCCACTGTTCTACTATTCCCCCGCCGGGCCTACCTTCTGCTGGAGAGCCAGCCGGCCTAACCTCGTCCTTGGGGAACTGACGAGCTGCCTCTGGATGCCCGATCGATGTCCGCAGCTCGGCAGCAATATGCTGAGAAGCCCGAGGCCCAATTTTGACTGACTCTCGGCCGGGCCTCCGGCTTCTGGTCCGCTCCCAGCATGCCACCTATTTCAGGCCCGAAAGCGGGCCGAAACTAATTTCCACTCCTTTGACACCGAGTTGTCTCTTCATTTCTTTAGTAAAAAAGCAGCAGGAGAAAATCCAGCAGAAGCATCATTAACGTGCTGTTGAATCCCGTTATGTTCAGGAGGTAGAGGTGGGCAAGAGCTGTTTAATGACTAGCCCACTGTGTTGTATAAGTGGAGTGATTATACCAGTACTGAGTCAGGAATAAATTCAGAGTTGAAAAAGATCTGGTTATCTGGGCAAGCCAACTTAAATACATATCACAAGATCACAAGGTAACTATGGATGACAAAGTCCATTTGGCCCGTTTTAGTCCCTCGATACAGAATGATCCTAAAATCCCCTCATTGTAGCATCTGATTGGTTCTTAAATGTCCTCGTCTCCACTATTCGATCCGGGAATCCATTCATGTGTTGATCACTCTTTGAAGAATTTCCTGATATCAGTCCTAAATTTGTTGTTTTCTAGTTTGAACCTATGGCCCCTTATAATTTTCTGGAGTTACCTTTTCCATAGTCTGTGCTCTTATGTCCCTCTGTCAGATCACCTCTCAGGTGCCTCCCTTCCATGGCAGTGCCTCATTTTCAGGCCAATGCAATGACAGGAAAGTGATGTGATTTATGTCATTTGTAAATGGACAAAAATAAGTTTTCTTGGCTTTTCGCGAAATCTTCCAAAACCAACCTTTTGATGAAGTCTTTCAGATTTCAGGATTCAAACCACATGTTGAGAAAAACTGCAACAAGCAGCAAAGGAAGTTGGACCAATTCAGTGGGGCTCCTAAAGAAAGTCCTCTCCTCCAATTTCATCTCCTCTGTCTTGAAGGATTTGACCCATGCTGGGGTATGACGCACCGGTTGTGGTCATCCTGCAATACCTCAGCAACATGACCACTCGTCTAGACAGTGAGTGTCAATACATAACTTGGCTTGGGGACATTACAGCTAAGCCAAATACTGTCCTCACTTAATAATCACACAGTGAGTGATGATCAGTAGTAGAAACCCTGGCTTATTTTTTCCCTTTCCTAGCCTGGGGGTACTGAGGCCAAATGGAGCACCCTGCCTGAAATCAACAGATCAGGGATCAAAGCCGGCCACTCCTGACCACACTGGGCAAAGTACTTACCAAACGGGCTGACTTCTTAATGGGATATTAGGAAGAATTTATTGGACAGATGCTGTTCCTGGATCAGCCTCCATGTGCCATCAAGCAGTCGTGGTCCTTATTTGTGCGCAAACAAATCGTGTGGAGCCAATCTGCATCATCATGAACCTTTCCACTTTCTCCATCAAATCCATCTTCACCAAAGGTCCTCCACATCTCTCAGAGCAAATCGTGAAAAGCTGACTGGAGACGCAAGAATTGTTTCACTAAATATTGGAAACTTTGTCAGAGTACTCCTGAAGTTGACATGTATTCAGGTGTCACCGCCCAACAGCTCCTGGCATTTGACAACCCAGCAGCAACTTCAATAAGGAATTCAAGAGGAACTTCTTTACCTAGCGAGTGGTGAGAATGTGGAACTCGCTACCACACAGAGTGGTTGAGGCGAATAGCATAGATGCATTTAAGGGGAAGCTACATAAACACATGAGGCAGAAATGAATAGAAGGCTATGTTGATGGGGTGAAATGAAGTAAGGTGGGAGGAGGCTCGTGTGGAGCATAAACACCGGCATGGACCAGTTGGGCCAAATGGCCTATTTCTGTGCAAATGTAATTCTATGTAAAAGCAGTGTTTGAAACAGTCACAGCATGTTAAAGCCCCCCCCGCGTCCCCTGCCCAACTTGTTGATGGTGAAGGCCCTTGGGCGCATTTGATCTCATCCGTCCAGAGTATCAGCCCTACCACCTCCCTTTACAATATCCTGCTGCTTCTTAAATGATTCCTGAGTCCTGGTCCCAATCACCCTTTGGGGCAAAACCATCATTATTATTAAAGTTGCGTATTTCAAATGAAAAAGGTCCAATTACTGATACACAGCAAGCCCCTCTCTTCCGAATGTTCCAAGGCAGTGTGCAGCACTGCTGAAAATGCAAACACTGAGCTGCCAGCGGTTGACACAGGACATGTTCGTTCCACTGAAGCACCGTGAAGGTCAAGGACAATGGAGGCTGTTTGAAGACAAGAGATTTGTTACAAGCCGGGGAGCTTTGAACAGCTTGTTATCTTTATACTTCTGCAAACAGCCTTGATTTCTCTCAGGTCATAAAGCTGTGTTTGTAGACAGCCGACAACAGATGGTGCAACGCAGCCTTTTTGTTTTGCTACAATTAGTACAGGCAATGTATGAAGAATGGTCAATAGCGCGGGGCATGGGGGTGATTGACTGGTTCACCCGAAGCTAACGTGCTCTGGGAAATATGGAAGAGTTAAACTTCCGTACTTTCACATCAATTAGCTGGTTAAGAAGAGACAGCAGAACACATTCATTGATGACACCAGACACCATGGTTTTAAATGGACTTTTCAAATGCAAGTCTAAGCATTGATCGTGACAGTTCAAAAATCTCTCAGGTCTAAATCCATCTGTAAGTTGATCCAGACAGTCCCAGCAATTAACCTTTTATCCCTTTGATCTAGAAATTATACTACGCAATATGCAGAGACAAATGTTCATGTTAAATTACTATTTAAGCAGAGATATTAAACTGCCTAATATAAAAGGGTTAATACCTCTGTCCAAACCGCCAACAAAGCAATTTCATACGAATGCAGTGTTTGTACACAACAGTGTGATTTCAAGACCTTTGTTAGGTTTCAGCGTCTATTTTGAGATTTAACCCAACATTTTCCAGCCAGTGAGCAGCTTCATCTGCTGTCCGAGCATATGGTATTGCTTGGAGATAGAAAACTCCCAGGGGGAAAAATTGAGTCGTGCCCCCTTTGGGGTGCTAACTTCGGCGGGGCGCTACTTCTAGCGCCCTGGAAAAATTAGTGCCCCCACAGCCGAAATTGAGTGGTAGCGCCCCAAGAGGGAAGCGGGGCACTACTGGAAGTGTCCCGCCTCCCTCTTGGGGCGCTGCGAGGGAATATCGCGGCGCTACGTGCCGTGGTATTGCAGGCCTTCCTCCCCTTCTTAAAGGGGCGTGGCCCTGCGCAGCGCGACCCAGGGCCCAGCTGGGCCACCGGGGATCGGGAGTGCCGGCAAAAGAGCCTGGCACTTCTCTTGCGTGCCGGGCTGACGGAGAGCAGCCGGCACTCTGCGGGGGAGGCCATTCAGGAGGCCGGGAACGGGAGCGGAGGCAGGTGCTGGCAGGCAGCCAGCAACAAAAATGGCCGCCCCAGCACCTCACCTTTAAATAGCGCCGCCCCGGCCGTAGGTAGGCCCCCCTGACCCCGTCGGACATAGCGTCCAGCGGTAAGTCAGGGGGCGCTACCGAAGATCGCGGCCGGGGCACGAGAGGGGCGCTGCGCATGGCGATGACGTCAACGCCGGAGGTGCAGCGCCGCGGGGCGCTAACAGTTACCGCCGCCGCTAACCTCCCGCTGAATTTCATGGGAGGCGTTGGTGGCGTCGCGCCCGGGCGCTTGTAACTTTGCGCCCCGTTAACGCCCTCTTAGGGCGCTAACAGGAGGTGCAAAGCAACTGAATTTCTCCCCCCCAGTCTCTGTCTGTCTGAGGCTGCCTTGCCTCTTTTTTATGGATGTTGATTTTCTGATTTAGGTCCCAGGCTTTAGTGGAGGGAAATTCAACATTGGACTCCAATGCATAATTGAAATCCCCTATGCGTGCAGCAGGCTGGATTGAGGCAGGTCCTGCGGGCCACCCCCAACCGGGAGGGAATGGGAAAAGGGATTCTTATGGGCGTGGATTTTCCATTAGACCTCCCACCCCATATTCCTCCATCGTTCACCCTAAATCCTCCAGTAAGTCACCCTTTATAAGGCACAACAGGTTATTTTACCCTTCTAAAGATCATTAGTAAGGGCCACATTAGTGGAAACATTATTAACAGCGGGAGGGTGTCGGGGTTGGAGGGAGTCAGGAAATCCTTGGAGTAGGCTCAGAATTTCTGTCTCTGCGCTGCCGATCATGCAGCACCATTTTTTTTAATGGTGAGACAGCTTCCTTAGGGCTTCATAAATTAGTAAGTTCAGCAGACCTACAGTTTCCCAAACTTTGCGTATCAGCCTTGGCTCAGTGGCGGCACTTTGCCTCTGAGTCAGAAGATCATGGGTTCGAGTCCCACTCCAGCAACTTGAGCAGATAATCTAGGCTGACACTCCACTTCAGCACTGAGGGAGTGCTGCACCATCGGTGGTGCTGCTTTTTGCATGAGATGTTAACCTGAGGTCCCGTCTGCCAGGGAACAGTTCAGAGCAGGGGAGTTCTCTTGGCCAACATTTATCGCTAAACAAACACTACCAAGTAGAGATTATCTGGTCTTTTCTTTTATTGTTGTTTGTACATATTGGCTGCTGCATTTGTCTACAAAATAACAGTGACTACACTTCAAAAGTACTTTGGCTGTGAAGATAATAGGATGCAGGAGACAGAGAGTGGTGATAATGGGTATGTACTCCAATTGGCAGGATGTGACTAGTGGTGTCCCCCAGGGATCTGTACTGGGGCCTTTCATAGCTTTTCACTATATTTATCAATGACTTGGATGAAAGAATAGAGAGCGGTAAATGGGTGGAAGTTATATTACAATTATATAAAGCTCTGGTTCGACATCATTTAGAGCACTGCGTTTAGTCTGGGCACCGCCCGTCAGGAAGGATATATTGGCCTTGGAGGGGGTGCAGCGCAGATTCACCTGTATTATACCAGGCTAAAGAGGCTAAATTATGAGCACAGGTTGCTTGGACTAGGCTTGTATTCCCTTGAATATAGAAGATTAAGGGGTGATCTAATTGAGGTGTTTTAGATGATTAAAGGATTTGATAGGGTAGATAGAGAGAAACTATTTCCTCTGGTGGGAGAGTCCAGATCAAGGGGACATAACTTTCAAATTAGAGCCAGGCCGCTCAGGGGTGATGTCAGGAAGCACTTCTTCACACAAAGGGTGGTGGAAATTTAGGGTCCTCAGGGAGATGGGACATGTGCTATGAGCCCCTAGCCTATATTTTTAATAGCTCACTGCACTCTGGAATGGTTCCTGTAGACTGGAAGGAACTAATGTAGTCCCCATCTTTAAAAAAGGTGACAAGACAGACCCGGGTAACTATAGACCCATTAGTTTAACATCAGTAATAGGTAAGATGCTTGAGGGAATCATTAGGGATGCAATATATGAATGCCTGGATAAGGAGGGGAATATTAAGGACACCCAACATGGCTTCATAAAGAGGAGGTCACATCTTCTAAATCTAATTGTATTTTTTGAAGAAGTTACAAAGTTGGTGGATGAGGGAGGTTCCGTAGACATTGTCTACTTAGACTTCCAAAAAGCTTTTGATAAGGTAACACCCAAGAGGCTTCTCGATAAGATCAAAGCCTCTGGTATTAGTGGTAATATATTGAACTGGATTGAGAACTGGCTGGCAGGACGTAGGCAAAAAGTAGTTCTAGATGGATTTGGATCTGTTTGGAGACCGGTCACCAGTGGTGTCCCGCAGGGATCAGTGTTGGGACCGTTGCTCTTTACTATTTTTATTAATGATCTGGATGTAGGCATGATCTGAAAACTTGCAGATGATACCAAGATCCGTGCGAGTGTTAGGGCTGTAGACGACGCTCATCTGCTTCAGGCGGATCTTAATGTGTTGGGAGATTGGGCTCATGACTAGCTTGTATAACTTGGATAAATGCAGTGTTATGCATGTGGGCAGGACAAATGCTCAACATTCATACACCCTTCAGGGAAAGGCATTGAAGATGGTGGAGATAGAAAGAGATTTGGGAATTCTAGTGCATTCATCCTTAAAGGTACATGAGCAATGCCGTGAAACGATAGCTCAAGCAAATAGGGTGTTGGGGTGTATTCATAGGACAATTGAGTACAAGACGAGGCATACTGTTTTGTCCTTGTACAAGACCTTGGTCAGGCCGCACTTGGAATACTGTGTCCAGTTTGGTCTCCTCACTTGGTGAGTGATATTGAGGTTTTAGAGAGGGTGCAGAGGAGGAGCCACTAGACGAATTTCCAGTCTTAGTTATTGTAATATATGTGGGTAGAACAAATGAAGGACAGAGACACGATGAGCTGCTAGTCAAGGTGCTTGTTTACTAGGCCAGAGTGAACTGAGCATGCTCATACTAAACCATGTGACAAACCATGTGATAATACATTACAGTTATCAAGATAGGCTAAAAGAGTTGGGACTCTACATTTTAGAGAAGCATAGACTTAGGGGGGATCTGATTGAGGTTTATAAGGTAATGAAGGGAATAGATTGTGCTCCAGTTGACAGTTTGTTCCAATTAAATAGGTTAGGGAGGACCAGGGGTCACAAGTTGTGTAAGGCCAGATCTAGGTTTGGTGTCAGGAGGTGCTTCTTTCCCCAGAGAATAGGGGACCTCTGGAACAGGCTGCCGTCTTGTGTGGTGGATGCTGATTCGCTGAATTCCTTCAAGCGAGAGCTGGACCTGTTTCTGGCTGGGGTGGAGATCATCTTTTACAGAAGGTAGGTACTGCAGGGAATTCAGGGCCAGAGTGATCTCCTGGACTAGTTTCGATCGCCTAGATGGGTAGGAGAGGAATTTCCCGGATTTTTCCCCCCAAATTGGCCTGGGTTTTTTTAACTGGTTTTTCGCCTCTCCCAGGAGATCACATGGTTTCGGGTGGGGTGGAGTGTATATATTACAATACACAAGGTATCGCAATTGTGTGGGACAGGCTCGATGGACCAGAGAGTCTTTACCTGTCCGTCATTGTTCGTAAATCTGGAACTCTCTCCCCCAAGAAGCTGTTGAGGCTCGGAATCAATTTAAAGTTTATAAACTGAGATTGGTAGATAATAGTTAGGTAAGGGTTTTAAGGGTTACAGAACCAAGGCAGGCAGATGGAGTTAAGATGCAGATCAGCCATGCTCTTATTAAATGGCGGAGCAAGCTCGAGGGGCTGAATGGCCCACCCCTGTTCCTATGATCCAAGTACTTTGGGTCATCCGGAGGTCGTTAAAGGCGATATATAAATGTACGTTCTTTCTTTTGCATGAGAAATACACTCCAGGCCCCAAATCACACTAGGAGGCCCTTTCTGGATTTTGGCTTGTTGTTTTGTAAAGCTGTGTTGTGCTGGTTCAGGATTGCTTCTCATATAATTGCTTTCCTATTTTTTGGGTTGCTGTTTTAGCATTTTGCTGGGTGTGTTTCTACCACCTTTTGTTTTTGATGTTTCTGGGGTTTGTTTTTTCACATTGTGGCTTTTGAAAACTCAATTTAAATACCCTGGAGTTTAATATTGGGAACTCCTATTGCCCCGAGGGAGCCTAAGGATGAGAAGTGGGTGCAGATGAATAATCAGAAGGAGGTCTGTCTGCATCAGAGGTGGCTTCACAGGCCTGTTGTTACCAAAGTATTCAGAGCTATAGACCCCCCACGACAGCTGTTTAGGCATGTTGAGGAGATGTACCTTTACTACTTATGGTTCACCAGGAGGCCTTTCTTCCGGTGGGGTTGTGCCCTTGAATTAAGCACCATCATTTTACAAGCAGCAAAGTAGTTTGGAGATGCTGTAAGCTGATGGAGCACATGCAGCTAAGTTGTATTACAATGACTTGAGCTGTGATACCCTCGGAAGATGTGAATGTGGCAAGGCTTTGAATTGTACGTTGCATCTTGAATGTGCGCCCGAGGGCTTTGCATAAGATGCAATGAAAACTTGTAAGTTTGTGTGAGGACTTGATGTGAATGAGCAGTAATTGTGCAACAGGTTGGCACACAGGAATTTATGGCATGCAATCTCAGGCGATCTAACTAATACATGGTATGGTTTGGTCATCTTGACAGATTCATCAGGGTATGTCATTTTGCCCAAAGCCTTGAGCCTGGCTACCACCTCCTGCCAGTCATGGTGGGTTGCTGTCCTCGGGGGAGGACGCCCTGAAGCACCAAACAGTTCGACCCTCCTTGCACCAATTTCCTGCAACAGCACATCCATTTCACCAGCCATGGAACGAGTGGTCAGTTGATGCACCGTTCTGTCTTGCCAGCAGACTCTCTTTCATGTCACTACTTAGGGTTTCCTTTCATTTCTTTCCTGGCAATTCTTTTTCCCTACTCTCCCTTCCAAAGAGTTGAAATGAAATTGAGCCTCACTAAACAACAACAACAATAACAACTTGCAATTATATAGCGTCTTTAACATAGCAAAACGTCTCAAGGCGCTCCACAAGAGCGATATCAATAAAAACATTTCTGACACCGAGCCATGTAAGGAGATGTTAGGGCAGGTGACCAAAAGCTTGGTCAAAGAGGTGGGTTTTAAGGAGCGTCTTAAAGGAGGAACGAGAGGTAGCGAGGCAGAGGTTTAGGCAGGGAATTCCAGAGCTTAGGGCCTAGGCAGTTGAAAGTTGAATCAGGGATGCGCAAAAGGCCAGAATTGGAGGAGCGCAGAGATCTAAGACTTGTAGGGCTGGAGGTGGTTACAGAGATAGAGAAGGGCGAGGCCACGGAGGGATTTGAAAACAAGGATGAGGATTTTAAAACTGAGGTGTTGTCGGTCCGGGAGCCAGTGAAGTCAGCAAGCACAAGGGTGATGGGTGAACGAGACTTGGAGCGAGTTAGGATACGGGCAGAAGAGTTTTGGATGAGCACAAGTTTATGTAGTGTGGAAGATGGAAGGCGTTGGAATAGTCAAGTCGAGAGGTAACAAAGGCATGGATGAGGATTTCAGCAGCGGATGAGCTGAGGCAGGGTCGGAGTCAGGCGATGTGACGGAGGTGGAAGTAGGCAGTCTTGGTGATGGAGCGGATATGTGGTCAAAAGCTCATCTCAGGGTCAAACAGAACACCAAGGTTGCAAATGGTCTGGCTCAGCTTCAGACAGTTGCCAGGGATGGAAATGGTGGCCAGGGAATGGAATTTGTGGCGGGGACCAAAGACAATGGCTTCAGTCTTCCCAATATTTAATTGGAGGAAATTTCTGCTCATCCAATACTGGATGTCGGACAAGCGGTGTGACAAATCAGAGACAGCGGAGGAGTCCAGAGAGGTGGTGGTGAGATAGAGCCGTGTTGCCGGCGTACATGTGGAACCTGATGTTGTGTTTTCGGATGATGTTGCTGAAGGGTAGCATGATGTAGAGGAGAAATAGGAGGGGGCCAAGGATAGATAAGGCTCTAATGTTTGACCCCCTGTGTAGTCACTTACTCTTATGTGGCTGCAGCCCTTTAAATTTCAGCTAAAGCTTGATTTAGTGGCTCCTTGTCTCCTGAGGCTAACTCCTTGTACAGGCTGAAAGCTGTGCAAACAATTAGAAATGGTTATGCAAATGAGCTGGCCTCACAAAAATTAAAGGCAGTCAGCTCACCACAACATTGGCCAGCTTTGTGCCAGCTGCTGTAACTGAGCTTGGACTGTGCACTCAGCCCGAGTGTATACAATTCTCGGCTCCTTACTTCAAAACTGCATTTATGTCTAGGTGAAGCTTTAGAGAAGATTAGTAAGGATGATTCCAGGGCATAGAGCTGATGAGAATAGATGTTGGCAGATCTTTTTCCCCCTAGATTGTGATGGATATGTCGAAAATACTCCCAACAGAACATGATAATGGTATCTTCAATAGCTCCTTTCAAAATAGCAAGATGAGTATCTGTTTTGACTTGTCTTGAAGGTCATATGGATAAGAACAGAATTGAACATAAGCTTCAAGGATCACCATGTTTTCTGAGGCCATGAGAATGTCATTTATGAAAACAACTGGCCAGAGTTGAATAATGAAGGCAGTAAGGTTAGATATCCTATTAGGCATCCTGGAGTTCTAGTTGATTGCCCTTAGTGCATCAGGGACAAATGTTTCAGAACTTTCACCAGGTATTAAATAAGTTGTATAGAATGCATGTTTGGGCACATTGTACATGGACAGAATAGCCTTTTCTCATTCTGTGTTGTCTTATGTGAGTAACATCAATACTTTGTCTGCCATCTCAGTGGAGATATGGGAACAGATTTTTGGCATTCGATAGGGATGACAGCTTTACAAAGCTCTGTTAGAAATGGCTATCACCTCCGTTGTAATGACCTACGTCTCAATCACCTACGTCTCAATCACCTACGTCTCAATCACTTACGTCTCAATCACCTACGTCGCAATTAGCTCTGTCTCAATCAACTAGAATCATAGAATGGTTACAGCACAGAAGGAGGCCATTTGGCCCATTGAGCCTGTGCCAGTTCTCAGCAAGAGCACTTCAGCTAGTCCCACTCCCCCGTCCTTTCCCCATAGCCCTGCAAATGTTTTCCTTCAGGTACTTATCCAATTCCCTTTTGAAAGCCACGATTGAATCTGCCTCCACCACCCGTTCAGGCAGTGCATTCCAGATCATAACCACTCGCTGCGTAAAAAAGTTTTTCCTCATGTCACCTTTGGTTCTTTTGCCAATCACCTTAAATTTGTGTCCTCTGGTTCTCGACCCTTCCGCCAATGGGAACAATTTCTTTCTACCTACTCTGTCCAGACCCCTCATGATTTTGAACACCTCTATCAAATCTCCTCTCAATCTTCTCTGCTGTAGGGAGAACAACTCCACCTTCCCCAGTCTATCCACGTAACTGAAGTCCCTCATCCCTGGAATCATTCTCGTAAATCTTTTCTGCACCCTCTCTAAGGCCTTCACATCCTTCCTAAATTGTAGGGCCCAGAATTGGACACAATACTCCCGTTGAGGCCAAACCAGTGTTTTAAACTTCCTTGCTTTTGTACTCTATGCCTCTATTTATGAAGCCCAGGATCCCGTAAGCTTTTTTAGCCTCTTTCTCAACCTGCCCTGCCACCTTCAACGATTTGTGCACATATACCCCCAGGTCTCTCTGTTCGTGCACCCCCTTTAGAATTGTACCCTTTAGTTTATATTGCCTCTCCTCGTTCTTCCTACCAAAATGTATCACTTCGCACTTTTCTGCGTTAAATTACATCTGCCACGTGTCCGCCCATTCCACCAGCCTGTCTATGTCTTCTTGAAGTCTATCACTATCCTCCTCACTGTTCACTATACTTCCAAGTTTTGTGTCATCTGCAAACTTTGAAATTTTGCCCTGTACACCCAAGTCCAAGTCATTAATATATTCTTCTTCTTAGGCAGTCCCTCGGAACCGAGGATGACTTGCTTCCACATTAAAAATGAGTTCGCAGGTGACTGATGAGTCCAATGTGGGACCTACAGTCTCTGTCACAGGTGGGGCAGACGGTGGTTGCAGGGGCGGGTGGGTGGGGTGCTTGGGTTGACGTGCGCTCCTTGCGCTGCCTGCGCTTGGCTTCTGCTTGCTCCCGGCGAAGAGACTCGAGGTGTTCGGCGCCTTCCCGGATGCTTCTCCTCCACTTTGTGCGGTCTTGGGCCAGGGATTCCCAGGTGTCGGTGGGGATGTTACACTTTTTCAAGGAGGCTTAGAGAGTGTCCTTGAAGCGTTTCCTCTGCCCACCTGGGGCTCTCTTGCCGTGCCGGAGCTCCAAGTAGAGCGCTTGTTTTGGGAGTCTCGTATCGGGCATGCAGACAATGTGACCCGTCCATCGGAGCTGATCAAGCGTGGTCAAAGCTTCGATGCTGGGGATGTTGGCCTGAGCGAGAACACTGATGTTGGTGCGCCTATCCTGCCAATGGATTTGCAGGATCTTGCGGAGGCAGCGTTGGTGGTACCTCTCCAGTGTTTTGAGGTGCCTGCTGTACATGGTCCATGTCTCTGAGGCATACAGCAGGGCGGGTATCACTGCTGCTCTGTAGACCATGAGCTTAGTGCCGGGTTTGAGGTCCTGGTCTTCAAACACTCTCTTCCTCAGGCGACCGAAGGCTGCACTGGCACACTGAAGGCGGTGTTGCACTTCGTCATCGATGTCTGCCCTTGTTGACAGTAGGCTCCCGAGGTATGGAAAGTGGTCCACGTTGTCCAAGGCCTTGTCGTGGATTTTGATAATCGGGGGGCAGTACTGTGTGGCGGGGGCAGGTTGGTAGAGGACCTTTGTCTTACGGATGTTTAGTGTAAGGCCCATGCTCTCGTACGCTTCGGTGAAGGTGTTGACGATGGTTTGGAGTTTGACCTCCGAGTGAGCGCAGACGCAAGCATCGTCTGCATACTGTAATTCGACGACAGAGGATGGGACGACCTTGGATCTGGACTGGAGGCAACGGAGGTTGAACAGTTTCCCGTTTGTTCTGTAAATTAGCTCCACTCCAGTGGGGAGCTTACTGAGGGTGAGATGGAGCATTGCAGCAAGGAAGATCGAGAAGAGCGTTGATGCGATGACACAGCCTTGCTTGACCCCGGTTCGTACGTGAATTGGGTCTGTGGTGGAACCATTGGTCAGGATCACGGCTTGCATGTCGTCGTGAAGCAGGAGGAGGATGGTGACAAACTTTTGAGGGCAGCCGAATTTGAGGAGGACACTCCATAATCCCTCACGGTTGACAGTGTCGAAGGCCTTTGTGAGATCAAAAAAGGCCATGTACAGCGGTTGGTGCTGTTCCCTGCATTTCTCTTGTAATTGACGTGCGGTGAAGATCATATCCATTGTGCCCCTTAGTGGGCGGAATCCGCATTGCGACTCTGGGAGGAGCTCTTCGGCCACGAGGAGAAGGCGATTGAGGAGGATTCTTGCGATGACTTTCCCTGTGGCAGACAGCAGGGAAACTCCTCTGCAATTATCGCAATCGGACTTGTCACCTTTCTTTAAGATGGTCACAATTACGGCATCTCTGAGATCCCCTGGCATGCTCTCCTCCTTCCAGATAAGATAAATGAGTTCATGAATTCGCGCCAGTAGTGCTTCTCCGCCATGCTTTAGTGCCTCGGTGGGGAGTCATTAATATATTAAAGTCATTAATATATATATCAAGAAAAGCAGTGGTCCTAGTACTGAACCTTGGGGAACTCCACTGTATACCTCCCTCCAGTCCGAAAAACAGCCATTCACCACTACTCTCTGTTCCCTGTCACTTAGCCAATTTCATATCCATGTTGCCACTGTCCCTTTTATTCCATGGGCTTCAACTTTGCTGGCAAGCCTATTATGTGGCACTTTATCAAACACCTTTTGGAAGTCCATGTACACCACATCAACCGCATTGCCCTCATCAATCCTCTCTGTTACCTCATCAAAAAACTCAATCAAGTTAGTTAAACACGATTTGCCTTTAACAAATCTGTGCTGGCTTTCCTTAATTAATCCACACTTGTCCAAGTGACTGTTAATTTTGTCCCTGATTATCATTTCTAACAGCTTCCCCACTACCGAGGTTAAACTGACTGGCCTGTAGTTGCTGGGTTTATCCTTACACCCTTTTTTGAACAAGGGTGTAACATTTACAATTCTCCAGTCCTCTGGCACCACCCCTGTATCTAAGGAGGATTGGAAGATTATGGCCAGTACCTCTGCTGTTTCCACCTTTACTTCCCTCAGCATCCTAGGATGCATCCCATCCGGTCCTGGTGACTTATTTACTTTAAGTACAGCCAGCCTTTCTAGCATCTCCTCTTTATCAATTTTTATCCCATCCAGTATCTCCACTACCTCCTCTTTCACTATAACTTTTGGCAGCATGACAGATGCAAGGTACTCATTTAGTACCTCAACCATGCCCTCTACCTCCATGCGTAGGTCTTCTTTTTGGTCCCTAATCGGCCGCACCCCTCCTCTTACTACCCGTTTACTATTTATATGCCTATAGAAGCTACCAATCTATTCTCATACTCTCTCTTTGCTCTTCTTATTTTCTTTTTCACTTCCCCTCTGAACTTTCAGCCTGATTCTCACTTGTATTCTCAACCTAACATCTGTCATACACGTACTTTTTCTGTTTCATCTTACTCTCTATCTCTTTCGTCATCCAGGGTTGCCCTACCTTTCCCCCTCATGGGAATATACCTCGACTGTACCCGAACCATCTTCTCTTTATAGGCAGCCCATTATTCGATTACAGTTTGGCCTGCCAATCTTTGATTCCAATTCACCCGGGCCAGATCTGTTCTCAACCCACTGAAATTGGCCTTCCTCTAATTAAGTATTTTTACTCTAGATTGCTCCCTGTCCTTTTCCATAGCTAATCTAAACCTTATGATACTATGATCACTGTTCCCTAAATGTTCCCCTACTGACACTTGCTCCACTTGACCCACTTCATTCCCCAGAACCAGATCCAGCATTGGGCCAGAAACGTACTGATCAAGAAAGTTCTCCTGAACACACTTCAGAAATTCGTCCCCCTCTGCCCTTTACACTATTACTATCCCAGTCTATATTAGGATAGTTGAAGTTCCTTATGTCTCAATCACTCACGTCTCAATCACCTACGTTTCAATCACCTACATCTCAATCAGTTGGGAGGTTGGGCTCTGCAAAAATTCAAGCTGCACAGATGTGGTGAGTTTGCCGTGTCTTGATGGAGCTGCTGAGAGAAGTGTTTCCCAAAAGCAAAATTTTCCACTTCTGATTAATGCAAAAATTGGGCCTTCCCACCAGACCATGCAAAGACCTAATGCAGCCTACCAAAGTTTTGTCACCTGACAGTCAGGCCACACTGTAGAGCTTTTCACAGAGGCAGAATATTCCTTCTTGACTTATTGGGGGGAGCTTTTTTTGACCGTGTCACCTTGTTCTGTTCCTACCTCCCTAAGTGGCCAAGCGATCAGTTTTGCCTCTCACAGCTATCTTCACCAAAGCGTGCCATGGTAGGCTGGCTTTGGAGTTTTTTTTAATTGATTTATGGGATGTGGGCGTCGCTGGCAAGGCCAGCATTTATTGCCCATCCCTAATTGCCCTTGAGAAGGTGGTGGTGAGCTGCCTTCTTGAACCACTGCAGTCCGTGTGGTGAATGTATTCCCACAGTGCTGTTAGGGAGTTCCAGGATTTTGACCCAGCGACGATGAAGGAACGGCGATATATTTCCAAGTCAGGATGGAGTGTGACTTTGAGGGGAATTTGCAAGCGGTGGTGTTCCCATGCGCCTGCTGCCCTTGTCCTTCTAGGTGGAATAGGTCGCGGGTTTAGGAGGTGCTGCCGAAGAAGCCTTGGCGAGTTGCTGCAGTGCATCCTGTAGATGGTACACACTGCCGCCACGGTACGCCGGTGGTGGAGGGAGTGAATGTTTAAGGTATAAAATAAAAAGAGAAAATGCTGGAAATACTCAGCAGGTCAGGCAGCATCTGTGGAGAGAGAAACAGAGTTAACGTTTCAGGTCGATGACCCTTCGTCAGAACTGGAAAAAGTTGGAGATGGAATAAGTTTTTAAGCAAGTGTAGGGGCAGGGAAAGGGGGGAGGGGAGGAAAGAACAAAAGGAAAGGTCTGTGACAGGGTGGAAGGCAGGAGAGATTAAGAGACAAAAGGGATGATGGTGCAAGGCAAAAGGAGATGGTAATGGGACAAGTTTAGAAACAAAAGATGACTCCAGATGAAGTGTAAATGGCAATGGCAGAATGATCGTCAGCTGCCATGTGAGAGAAAAAAAAATGAAAAAAAAGATAGGGGCAGAATTTATAGTCTGAAATTGTTGAACTCGATGTTGAGTCCAGAAGGCTGTAAAGTGCCTAATCGAAAGATGAGGTGCTGTTCCTCAAGCTTATGTTGAGCTTCATTGGAACAGTGTAAGAGGCCAAGGACAGAGAGGTCAGAGTGGGAGTGGAGCGGAGAATTAAAGTGACAGGCAACCGAAAGCTCAGGGTCACCCTTATGGACAGAATGGAGGCGTTCCGCAAAGCGGTCACCCAATCTGCGTTTGGTCTACCCAATGGTGAGCAGCGAATACAATATACTAAATTGCAAGAAGTACAAGTAAATCGCTGTTTCACCTGTTTAGGGTGGTGGATGGGGTGCCAATCAAGCGGGCTGCTTTGTCCTGGATGGTGTCGAGCTTCTTGAGTGTTGTTGGAGCTGCACTCATCCAGGCTAGTGGAGAGTATTCCATCACACTCCTTACTTGTGCCTTGTAGATGGTGGAAGGGCTTTCGGGAGTCAGGAGATGAGACCCTTGCCACAGAATACCTAGCCTCTGACCTGCTTTTGTTGCCACAGTATTTATGTGGCTGGTCCAGTTAAGTTTCTGGTCAATATATAAGAACATAAGACGTAGGAGCAGGAGTAGGTCATTTGGCCCCTTTAGCCTGCTCCGCCATTCAATAAGATCATGGCTAATTTGATCTTGGCCTCAACTCCACTTCCCTGCCTGCTCCCCATAACCCTTGACTCCCTTACCTTTCAAAAATCTGTCTATCTCCACCTTAAATATATTCAATGACCCAGCCTCTACAGCTCTCTGGGGAAGAGAATTCCAAAGATTCACAACCCTCTGAGAGAAGAAATTCCTCCTAATTTCTGATTTAAAAGGGTGCCCCCTTATTCTGAGACTATGCCCCCTAGTTCTAGATTCCCCCACGAGTGGAAACATCCTCTCTGCATCTACCCTGTCAAGCCCCTTCAGAATCTTATGGGGGAAAAATTCAGTTGGTTGCGCCTCCCTTTAGCGCCTTAAGAGGGCGCTAATGGGGCGCAAAGCATCTAGCACCCGGGTGTGGCGATGTTTGCGCCGCTCGCGAAATTAACTAGACATTTTGCGGCGGCGCTAAACACTACCGCCACGATCTCCTGCGCCGGCAGATCATGACGTCAGTCGAGTGCGCAACGCCCCGGTATCGCCCTGGAGCGGATATTGTGTGGCGCCCCCTGCCTTACCGCCTGCCGCTAGCAACGACAGGTTGAGGGGAGCGTTTTGCAGTCAGGAAGGGACTGGGAGAGCGCTATTTCAAGGCGACTGCGTCCTGCCTTTTATTGTTGGTGACATTTTTGAACCACGCATTCTGAGAGAGAGAGGGAGAGACTTCTGGAGAGATTCAACGCTGAGTGATGAGTTTTGGGTACTGAGCAGCACTTTGCAGGTTCATTTTGATTTGCCCTTCCTTGTATCGATTTAGAAGAGACTGTGGGGGCTGCACTCTGAGCTCTTTCCCTGGTACTCTCCATTGTTCTTTCCAGCAGATTTGATGTGCAGGTCTCTCCAGGCCGAGATTCAAGGCTGCAATGAGCAGGACGTGGATGGAAAGCAAGATCAACCCTTCCCTTTAAGAACTGGCCCACGCCATTGTGTGTGTGTTCCATTGCTGACTGACATCACATGAGCTTCGCCAGCGCTCTGAGGTAGCGCCTCGCTCCTCGGCCTTTGCGCCTTAAGACAGGTGTGCAGCGCCTGATTTAGCGCTCCAATCACCTCCAGGGGCGATAAAAGTCAAGTTTGCAGTCGGTGGCGATAATTAGCGCCAGGCGCTACTCTTTGCGCCCGGCCGATAATTGCGCCCCAAATGGGGCGATACTGAATTTCTCCCCCTATATGTTTCAATAAGATCCCCTATCTTTGTATCATCAGCAAATTTGGCTACATTACACTCAGTCCCTTCATCCAAGTCATTAATATAGATTGTAAATAGTTGAGGCCCCAGCACTGATCCCTGCGGCACCCCACTAGTTACAGTTTGCCAACCTGAAAATGACCCATTTATCCCGACTCTCTGTTTTCTACCGTGAAGACCGATACAAAATATTTGTTCAAAATCTCTGCCATTTCCCTGTTTCCCATTATTAATTCCCCAGACTCATCCTCTAGGGGACCAATGTTTACTTTAGCTACTCTCTTCCTTTTTATATACCTGTAGAAGCTCTTACTGTCTTTTTTTATATTTCTTGCTAGCTTACTCTCATAAGCTATCTTCTCTCTCATTTTTTTAGTTGTCCTTTGCTGGTTTTTAAACATTTCCCAATCCTCTGACCTTTCACTATTCTTTGCAACATTGTATGCTTTTGTTTTCAATTTGATACCCTCCTTTACTTCCTTAGTTAGCCACAGATGGTTCATTCTTCTCTTAGTGTCTTTCTTTCTCACTGGAATATATCTTTGCTGAGAGTTATGAAATATCTCCTTAAATGTGTGCTACTGCTTTTCTACAGTCTTACCCTGTAATATATTTTCCCAGTCCACTTTAACCAGGTCTGCCTTCATACCTTTGTAATTACCTTTGTTTAAGTTCAGGACACGAGTTTGAGACCTAGCTTTCTCACCCTCAAACTGAATTTGAAATTCTACCATGCTATGATCACTCTTCCCAAGAGGATCCTTCACTTCGAGATCATTAATTAATCCAGCCTCGTTACACATTACCAGATCTAAAATAGTCTTCTCCCTGGTTGGTTCCACAACATATTGTTCCAAGAAACCATCCCGTATACACTCTGAGAACTCTTCCTCAAGCCTACCTTTGCCAATTTGCTTTGTCCAATCAATATGAAGATTAAATCTCCCATGATTATAGTCATATCTTTCTTACAAGCCTGTATTATTTCTTGATTTATACTCTGTCCTACAGTGTGGCTACTGTTTGGGGGCCTGTAGACTACTCCCACCAGTGACTTCTTACCCTTATTATTTCTTATCTCCACCCAAACTGATTTTACGTCTTGATCTTCTAAGCCAATATAATTTCTCATTACTGCACTGATCTCATCCCTGATTAACAGAGCAACATCACCTCCTTTTCCTTTCTGCCTATCCTTACAAAATGGCAAATACCCCTGAATATTCAGTTCCCAGCCTTGGTCACCTTGCAACCACGTCTCTGTAATGGCTATCAGATCATACCCATTTATTTCTATTTGTGCTGTCAACTCATCTATCTTGTTACAAATGCTGCGTGCATTCAGATATAGAGCTTTTAATGTTGTCTTTTTACCATTTTTCCCTACTCTGACTCTACTTTCTGATGCACTCTTATGTGTATATGCTCTGTCCCTTCCTGTCACACTATGGTTATCATTGTCCCTATCGCTACCCTGCACTTTTGCCTTCTCATTTTTCTTTGACTTGTTAAATTTCCGCTCAGCGTATCCCTCCCCCCCCCCCCCCCACTATTTAGTTTAAAGCCCTATCTACAGCCCTAGTTATTCAATTCGTCAGGACACTGGTCCCAGCCTGGTTCAAATGCAGCCCGTCTCGACGAAACAGCTCCCTCTTATCCCAGTACTGGTGCCACTGCCCCAAGAATCGAAACCCATTTCTCCCACCCCAATCTTTGAGCCACTCGTTCATCTCTCTGATCTTATTTACCCTATACCAATTTGCACGTGGCTCAGGTAGTAATCCAGAGATTATTACCTTTGTGGTTCTACTTTTTAATTTAGCCCCAAGCTGCTCATACTCCCTCAGCAGAACCTCTTTCTTTGTCCTACCTATGTTGTTGGTATCTACATGGACCACGACAACTGGATCTTTCCCCTCCCACTCCAAGTTCCTCTCCATCCCAGAGGAGATGTCCTTTACCCTGGTGACCCCCAGGATGTTGATGGTGGGGAATTCGGCATGGTAATGCCGTTGAATGTCAAGGGGTGGTGGTTAGACTCTCGCTTGTTGGAGATAGTCATTGCATGGCACTTGTGTGGCGCGAATGTTACCTGCCACTTATCAGCCCAAGCCTGAACGTCATCCAGGTCTTGTTGCATGTGGGCATGGACTGCTTCATTATCTGAGGAGTTGTGAATGGCACTGAACACTGTGCAGTCATCTGCAAACATCCCCATTTCTGACCCTATGTTCGAGGGAAGGTCATTGATAAAGCAGCTGAAGATGGTTGGGCCTAGGACACAGCCCTGAGGAACTCCTGCAGCAATGTCCTGGGGTTGTGATGATTGACCTTCAACCACCATAACCATCTTCCTTTGTGTTAGGTATGACTCCAGCCAGTGGAGAGTTTTCCTCCCGATTCCCATTGACTTCCGTTTTACTAGGGCTCCTTGATGCCACGCCCGGTCAAAGGGCAGTCACTCTCACCTCACCTCTGGAATTCAGCTCCTTTGTCCATGTTTGGACCAAGGCTGAAATGAGGTCGGGAGCCGAGTGGTCTTGGCGGAACCCAAACTGGGCATCAGTGAGTAGATTATTGGTGAGTAAGTGCCACTTAATAGCACTGTTGATGACACTTTCCATCACTTTGCTGATGATTGAGAGTAGACTGATGGGGTGGTAATTGGCCGGATTGGATTTGTCCTGCTTTTTGTGGACAGGACATACCTGGGCAATTTTGCACTTTGTCGGGTAGATGCCAGTGTTGTAGCTGTACTGGAACAGCTTGGCTAGAGGCGCGGCTAGTTCTGGAGCACAAGTCTTCAGCACGATAGCCGGGATGTTGTCAGGGCCCATAGCCTTTGCTGTATCCAGTGCGCTCAGCCGTTTCTTGATATCACGTGGAGTGAATCGAATTGGCTGAAGACTGGCTTCTGTGATGGTGGGGACCTCAGGAGGAGGCCGATATGGATCATCCACTCGGCACTTCTGGCTGAAGATGGTTGCAAATGCTTCAGCCTTGTCTTTTGAACTCACGTGCTGGGCTCCACCATCATTGAGGATGGGGATATTCATGGAGCCTCCTCCTCCCGTTAGTTGTTTAATGGTCCACCACCATTCACGACTGGATGTGGCAGGACTGCAGAGCTTTGATCTGATCCGTTGATTGTGGGATTGATTAGCCCTGTCTATAGCATGCTGCTTCCGCTTTTTAGCATGCATGTAGTCCTGTGTTGCAGCTTCACCAGGTTGGCACCTCATGTTTAGGTACGCCTGGTGCTGCTCCTGGCATGCTCTTCTGCACTCCTCATTGAACCAGAGTTGGTCCCCTGGCTTGATGGTAATGGTAGAGTTGAGGGATATGCCAGGTAATGGTAGAGTGAGGGATATGCCGGGCCATGAGGTTACAGATTGTGGTGGAATACAATTCTGCTGCTGCTGATGGCCCACAGCGCCTCACGGATGCCAAGTTTTGAGCTGCTAGATCCGTTCTGAATCTATCCCATTTAGCACGGTGGTAGTGCCATACAACACGATGGAGGGTGTCCTCAGTGTGAAGACGGGACTTCGTCTCCACAATGACTGTGCGGTGGTCACTGCTACCAATACCATCATGGACAGACGCACCTGCGACAGGTAGATTGGTGAGGACGAGGTCAGGTAGGTTTTTCCCTCGTGTTGGTTCACTCACCACTTGCCGCAAACCCAGACTGGCAGCTATGTCCTTCAGGACTCGGCCAGCTCGGTCAGTAGTGGTGCTATTGAGCCACTCTTGGTGATGGGCATTGAAGTCCCCCATCCAAAGTATGTTCTGTGCCCTTGCTACTCTCAATGGGCTAGCAGAGTCCAAGGGGCTTGCTGAGACATCCATGCCAGGAGCACCCTATCCTCGCAGTAATTGGAGGAAATTTGTACAAAAGAGCAAACAGATTAATCTATTCATGGACAATGTGCTCAAGAACCAGATACTCGAGTTTACCCAAAAGTGTTAGTTTTTTTTGTAGATTAAACAGGGTTGACAGGGAAATCCTACATTAACATCTCAATACTAACGAGTATTGTAATCAGAAACTTGAAATCTCTGGGCAGTCTCCAGGATTAAAAGTCCGCACTGTGTTGGCAGCAATGTTGGCATCACTTAAAAAGAATTTCAATTCAGAACAAGCTAATTTTTTTAATTGAAAATCTCATGCTCTCAGGAGGAGCTGACTGTGCATCGACGCATAGACAACTCAAAGCCCTCAAGCTGAGCAGGGTTAGGTTTAACCTGGAGTGTGTCCTTCTCAGTCAGGCTCCCAGCCAGTAGATAAAACCCAACAGGCAGTGCTTCGCCGGCACCACACACCCTCCCCACCCCGCCACCCCACACCCCGCCACCCCACACCCCGCCACCCCCCACCCCCCACCCCGCCACCCCCCACCCCACACCCCGCCACCCCGCCACCCCCCACCCCGCCATGCCATCTTGACTGCAGTCGCATGCTGAGAGCCAACTGTTTGAGCCAAGCAGGTTCCCATGTCGCTGAATCACCTGGGAACACCTCCTGACCTTGATATCGTGTCTCTTTTTGATAAGAACTAGTTTACAGCATTGGTCGTTGCATAGCTCCTGGTGGGCTCACACTCTTACACCACAGTCAGATCGAAAACCCTTGATGTTACAGGCTAATTCATATTCTAGCCTTTGAATGACTACATGATTGAGATACAAGCACATTTGCATGTCATTACATTGCAAACTATTACCACAGTTGTTAAATTTAAGACAATGAATGTGTCAAGAATTTAAATTCGATCGCAAGACCTGACCATCTAAATGTGCAGGATTCCAGCTTCAAAGGATGAATTATCAGCTCTGCTGCTGTGAAGCAACAGTCCGTGTTCGAACTTTGGTAGGCAATTGCTTCGGGCCTAATGGTTCGTGCTGGAAGGTTGTGCACAGCTGCTGAGAATGTAGTTTGGTACATTTTCGGGGTGTGTTATCGGGGTGTGTTATCGGGGAACGGTGTGTGTTGTCGGGGTGTGTTGTCGGGGTGTGTTGTCGGGGATCGGTGTGTATTGTCGGGGCGTGTTGTCGCTGTGTGTTGTCGGGGTGTGTTGTCGGGGTGAGTTGTCGGGGTGTGTTGTCGGGGTGAGTTGTCGGGATGTGTTGTCGGGCTGTGTTGTCGGGGTGTGTTGTCGGGGTGAGTTGTCGGGGCGTGTTGTCGGGGATCGGTGTGTGTTGTCGGGGTGAGTTGTCGGGGTGAGTTGTCGGGGCGTGTTGTCGGTGTGTGTTGTCGGAGTGAGTTGTCGGGGTGAGTTGTCGGGGCGTGTTGTCGGGGTGTGTTGTCAGGGTGTGTTGTCGGGGTGTGTTGTCGGGGATCGGTGTGTGTTGTCGGGGTGTGTTGTCGGTGTGTGTTGTCGGGGTGCGTTGTTGGGGCGTGTTGTCGGGGTGAGTTGTTGGGGTGAGTTGTCGGGGCGTGTTGTCGGGGTGTGTTATCCGGGTGTGTTGTCGGGGTGAGTTGTCGGGGTGTGTTATCCGGGTGTGTTGTCGGGGTGAGTTGTCGGGGTGTGTTATCCGGGTGTGTTGTCGGGGTGAGTTGTCGGGGTGTGTTATCCGGGTGTGTTGTCGGGGTGAGTTGTCGGGGTGTGTTATCCGGGTGTGTTGTCGGGGTGTGTTGTCGGGGCGTGTTATCCGGGTGTGTTATCGGGGTGTGTTGTCGGGGTGAGTTGTCGGGGTGAGTTGTCGGGGATCGGTGTGTGTTGTCGGGGTGTGTTATCGGGGTGAGTTGTCGGGGTGTGTTGTCGCGGCGTGTTGTCGGGGTGAGTTGTCGGGGCGTGTTGTCGGGGCGTGTTGTCGGGGCGTGTTGTCGGGGCGAGTTGTCGGGGTGCGTTGTCGGGGTGCGTTGTCGGGGTGTGTTGTCGGGGTGTGTTGTCGGGGTGTGTTGTCGGGGTGTGTTGTCGGGGTGTGTTGTCGGGGTGTGTTGTCGGGGATCGGTGTGTGTTGTCGGGGTGTGTTGGTGTGTGTTGTCGGGGTGCGTTGTCGGGGCGTGTTGTCGGGGTGAGTTGTTGGGGTGAGTTGTCGGGGTGTGTTGTCGGGGTGTGTTGTCGGGGTGTGTTATCCGGGTGTGTTGTCGGGGTGAGTTGTCGGGGTGTGTTATCCGGGTGTGTTGTCGGGGTGAGTTGTCGGGGTGTGTTATCCGGGTGTGTTGTCGGAGTGAGTTGTCGGGGTGTGTTATCCGGGTGTGTTGTCGGGATGTGTTGTCGGGGCGTGTTGTCGGGGTGAGTTTTCGGGGTGAGTTGTCGGGGATCGGTGTGTGTTGTCGGGGTGTATTATCGGGGTGAGTTATCGGGGTGAGTTATCGGGGTGAGTTGTCGGGGCGTGTTGTCGGGGTGAGTTGTCGGGGCGTGTTGTCGGGGCGTGTTGTCGGGGCGTGTTGTCGGGGCGAGTTGTCGGGGTGCGTTGTCGGGGTGCGTTGTCGGGCTGTGTTGTCGGGGTGTGTTGTCGGGGTGTGTTGTCGGGGTGTGTTGTCGGGGTGTGTTGTCGGGGTGCGTTGTCGGGCTGCGTTGTCGGGGCGAGTTGTCGGGGTGTGTTGTCGGGGTGTGTTGTCGGGGTGAGTTGTCGGGGTGAGTTGTCGGGGTGAGTTGTCGGGGTGAGTTGTCGGGGTGTGTTGTCGGGGTGTGTTGTCGGGGTGTGTTGTCGGGATGTGTTGTCGGGGCGTGTTGTCGGGGTGAGTTGTCGGGGTGTGTTGTCGGGGTGAGTTGTCGGGGTGTGTTGTCGGGGTGAGTTGTCGGGGTGTGTTGTCGGGGTGAGTTGTCGGGGTGAGTTGTCGGGGTGAGTTGTCGGGGTGAGTTGTCGGGGTGAGTTGTCGGTGTGCGTTGTCGGGGTGCGTTGTCGGGGTGGGTTGTCGGGGTGTGTTGTCGGGGTGAGTTGTCGGGGTGTGTTGTCGGGGCGAGTTGTCGGGGCGAGTTGTCGGGGCGTGTTGTCGGGGCGTGTTGTCGGGGCGTGTTGTCGGGGTGAGTTGTCGGGGTGAGTTGTCGGGGTGAGTTGTCGGGGCGTGTTGTCGGGGCGAGTTGTCGGGGCGAGTTGTCGGGGTGTGTTGTCGGGGTGAGTTGTCGGGGTGTGTTATCGGGGATCGGGGTGTGTTGTCGGGGTGTGTTGTCGGGGTGTGT
>JASTWF010002332.1:0-30684 GCA_030390025.1 Squalus acanthias
CCCAGCTCACCCCAGCAACCCAGACCCCTAGCAACCCAGCTCACCCTCAGCAACCCAGCTCACCCCCAGCAACCCAGCTCACCCCTAGCAACCCAGCTCACCCCTAGCAACCCTGACCCCTAGCAACCCACCTCACCCCTAGCAACCCTGACCGCTAGCAACCCACCTCACCCCCAGCAACCCAGCAACCCAGCTCAACCCCAGCAACACCAGCTCACCCCCAGCAACCCCAGCTCACCCCGAGCAACCCCAGCTCACCCTTAGCAACCCAGCTCACCCCCAGCAACCCAGCTCACCCCCAGCTCACCCTCAGCAACCCCAGCAACCCAGCTCACCCCCAGCAACCCAGCTCACCCCCAGCAACCCCAGCTCACCCCCAGCAACCCCAGCTCACCCCCAGCAACCCCAGCTCACCCCCAGCAACCCCAGCTCAACCCAGCTCACCCCCAGCAACCCAGCTCACCCCCAGCAACCCAGCTCACCCCCAGCAACCCAGCTCACCCACAGCAACCCAGCTCACCCACAGCAACCCAGCTCACCCACAGCAACCCAGCTCACCCCCAGCTACCCAGCTCACCCCCAGCTACCCCAGCTCACCCCCAGCTACCCCAGCTCACCCCCAGCAACCCAGCTCACCCCCAGCAACCCCAGCTCACCCCCAGCAACCCCAGCTCACCCCCAGCAACCCAGCTCACCCCCAGCAACCCAGCTCACCCCCAGCAACCCAGCTCACCCCTAGCAACCCAGCTCACCCCCAGCAACCCAGCTCACCCCCAGCAACCCAGACCCCTAGCAACCCAGCTCACCCCCAGCAACCCAGCTCACCCCCAGCAACCCAGCTCACCCCCAGCAACCCAGCTCACCCCCAGCAACCCAGCTCACCCCCAGCAACCCAGCTCACCCCCAGCAACTCCAGCTCACCCCCAGCAACCCCAGCTCACCCCCAGCAACCCCAGCTCACCCCTAGCTACCCCAGCTCACCCCTAGCTACCCCAGCTCACCCCTAGCAACCCAGCTCACCCCTAGCAACCCAGCTCACCCCTAGCAACCCAGCTCACCCCTAGCAACCCAGCTCACCCCTAGCAACACCAGCACACCCCTAGCAACCCAGCTCACCCCCTAACAACCCAGCTCACCCCCAGCAACCCAGATCCCTAGCAACCGAGCTCACCCCTAGCAACCCCAGCAACCCCAGCTCACCGCCAGCAACCCAGATCCCTAGCAACCCAGCTCACCCCGAGCAACCCAGCAACCCAGCAACCCCAGCTCACCCCCAGCAACCCCAGCTCAGCCCCAGCAACCCCAGCTCACCCCCAGCAAACCCAGCTCACCCCCAGCAACCCCAGCTCACCCCCAGCAACCCCAGCTCACCCCCAGCAACCCCAGCTCACCCCCAGCAACCCCAGCTCACCCCTAGCTACCCCAGCTCACCCCTAGCTACCCCAGCTCACCCCTAGCAACCCAGCTCACCCCTAGCAACCCAGCTCACCCCTAGCAACCCAGCACACCCCTAGCAACCCAGCTCACCCCTAGCAACCCAGCTCACCCCTAGCAACACCAGCTCACCCCTAGTAACCCAGCTCACCCCCTAACAACCCAGCTCACCCCCAGCAACCCAGATCCCTAGCAACCGAACTCACCCCTAGCAACCCAGCAACCCCAGCTCACCCCTAGCAACCCCAGCTCACCCCCAGCAACCCAGATCCCTAGCAACCGAACTCACCCCTAGCAACCCAGCAACCCCAGCTCACCCCTAGCAACCCCAGC
The DNA here is from genome assembly GCA_030390025.1 of Squalus acanthias. Taxonomy (NCBI): domain Eukaryota; kingdom Metazoa; phylum Chordata; class Chondrichthyes; order Squaliformes; family Squalidae; genus Squalus; species Squalus acanthias. Next base: position 1,768 of record JASTWF010002332.1, read on the forward strand.
TCACCCCCAGCAACCCCAGCAACCCCAGCTCACCCCCAGCAACCCAGCTCACGCCCAGCAACCCCAGCTCACGCCCAGCAACCCCAGCTCACCCCCAGCAACCCCAGCTCACCCCCAGCAACCCCAGCTCACCCCCAGCAACCCCAGCTCACCCCCAGCAACCCCAGCTCACCCCCAGCAACCCCAGCTCACCCCCAGCAACCCCAGCTCACCCCCAGCAACCCCAGCTCACCCCCAGCAACCCCAGCTCACCCCCAGCAACCCCAGCTCACCCCCAGCAACCCCAGCTCACCCCCAGCAACCCCAGCTCACCCCCAGCAACACCAGCTCACCCCCAGCAACCCAGACCCCTAGCAACCCAGCTCACCTCTAGCAACCCAGCTCACCTCTAGCAACCCAGCTCACCCCAGCAACCCAGCTCACCCCCAGCAACCCAGACGCCTAGCAACCCAGCTCACCCCCAGCAACCCAGACCACCCCCAGCAACCCAGACCCCTAGCAACCCAGCTCACCCCCAGCAACCCAGCTCACCCCCAGCAACCCAGACCCCCCCCAGCAACCCAGACCCCTAGCAACCCAGACCCCTAGCAACCCAGCTCACCCCCAGCAACCCAGCTCACCCCTAGCAACCCTGACCCCTGGCAACCCACCTCACCCCTAGCAACCCTGACCGCTAGTAACACACCTCACCCCCAGCAACCCAGACCCCTAGCAACCCAGCTCAACCCCAGCAACACCAGCTCACCCCCAGCAACCCCAGCTCACCCCTAGCAACCCCAGCTCACCCCTAGCAACCCCAGCTCACCCCTAGCAACCCAGCTCACCCCCAGCAACCCAGCTCACCCCCAGCAACCCAGCTCATCCCCAGCAACCCCAGCAACCCAGCTCACCCCTCGCAACCCCAGCAACCCAGCTCACCCCCAGCAACCCAGCTCACCCCCAGCAACCCAGACCCCCCCCAGCAACCCAGACCCCTAGCAACCCAGACCCCTAGCAACCCAGCTCACCCCCAGCAACCCAGCTCACCCCTAGCAACCCTGACCCCTAGCAACCCACCTCACCCCCAGCAACCCAGCTCACCCCTAGCAACCCTGACCCCTAGCAACCCACCTCACCCCTAGCAACCCTGACCGCTAGCAACCCACCTCACCCCCAGCAACCCAGACCCCTAGCAACCCAGCTCAACCCCAGCAACACCAGCTCACCCCCAGCAACCCCAGCTCACCCCCAGCAACCCCAGCTCACCCCTAGCAACCCCAGCTCACCCCTAGCAACCCCAGCTCACCCCCAGCAACCCCAGCTCACCCCCAGCAACCCAGCTCACCCCCAGCAACCCAGCTCACCCCCAGCAACCCAGCTCACCCCCAGCAACCCAGCTCACCCCCAGCAACCCCAGCTCACCCCCAGCAACCCAGCTCACCCCCAGCAACCCAGCTCACCCCTAGCAACCCAGCTCACACCTAGCAACCCAGCTCACCCCTAGCAACTCAGCTCACACCTAGCAACCCAGCTCACCCCCAGCAACCCAGCTCACCCCCAGCAACCCAGCTTACACCTAGCAACCCAGCTCACCCCTAGCAACCCAGCTCACCCCCAGCAACCCAGCTCACCCCCAGCAACCCAGCTCACCCCCAGCAACCCAGCTCACCCCCAGCAACCCAGCTCACCCCCAGCAACCCAGCTCACCCCCAGCAACCCAGCTCACCCCCAGCAACCCAGCTCACCCCCAGCAACCCAGCTCACCCCCAGCAACCCAGCTCACCCCCAGCAACCCAGCTCACCCCCAGCAACCCAGCTCACCCCCAGCAACCCAGCTCACCCCCAGCAACCCAGCTCACCCCCAGCAACCCAGCTCACCCCCAGCAACCCAGCTCACCCCCAGCAACCCAGCTCACCCCCAGCAACCCAGCTCACCCCCAGCAACCCAGCTCACCCCCAGCAACCCAGCTCACCCCCAGCAACCCAGCTCACCCCCAGCAACCCAGCTCACCCCCAGCAACCCAGCTCACCCCCAGCAACCCAGCTCACCCCCAGCAACCCAGCTCACCCCCAGCAACCCAGCTCACCCCCAGCAACCCAGACCACCCCCAGCAACCCAGACCCCTAGCAACCCAGCTCACCCCCAGCAACCCAGCTCACCCCCAGCAACCCAGACCCCCCCCCAGCAACCCAGACCGCTAGCAACCCAGACCCCTAGCAACCCAGCTCACCCCCAGCAACCCAGCTCACCCCTAGCAACCCTGACCCCTAGCAACCCTGACCGCTAGCAACACACCTCACCCCCAGCAACCCAGACCCCTAGCAACCCAGCTCAACCCCAGCAACACCAGCTCACCCCCAGCAAACCCCTAGCAACCCCAGCTCACCCCTAGCAACCCCAGCTCACCCCTAGCAACCCAGCTCACCCCCAGCAACCCAGCTCACCCCCAGCAACCCAGCTCACCCCCAGCAACCCCAGCAACCCAGCTCACCCCCAGCAACCCCAGCAACCCAGCTCACCCCCAGCAACCCAGCTCACCCCCAGCAACCCAGACCCCCCCCAGCAACCCAGACCCCTAGCAACCCAGCTCACCCCCAGCAACCCAGCTCACCCCTAGCAACCCACCTCACCCCTAGCAACCCTGACCGCTAGCAACCCACCTCACCCCCAGCAACCCAGACCCCTAGCAACCCAGCTCAACCCCAGCAACACCAGCTCACCCCCAGCAACCCCAGCTCACCCCTAGCAACCCCAGCTCACCCCTAGCAACCCCAGCTCACCCCTAGCAACCCCAGCAACCCAGCTCACCCCCAGCAACCCAGCTCACCCCCAGCAACCCCAGCAACCCCAGCAACCCAGCTCACCCCTCGCAACCCCAGCAACCCAGCTCACCCCCAGCTACCCCAGCTCACCCCCAGCTACCCCAGCTCACCCCCAGCTACCCCAGCTCACCCCCAGCTCACCCCCAGCTACCCCAGCTCACCCCCAGCTACCCCAGCTCACCCCCAGCTACCCCAGCTCACCCCCAGCTACCCCAGCTCACCCCCAGCTACCCCAGCTCACCCCCAGCAACCCAGCTCACCCCCAGCAACCCAGCTCACCCCCAGCAACCCAGCTCACCCCCAGCTACCCCAGCTCACCCCCAGCAACCCAGCTCACCCCCAGCTACCCCAGCTCACCCCCAGCAACCCCAGCTCACCCCCAGCAACCCCAGCAACCCCGCTCACCCCCAGCAACCCAGACCCCTAGCAACCCAGCTCACCCCCAGCAACCCCAGCTCACCCCCAGCAACCCAGACCCCTAGCAACCCAGCTCACCCCCAGCAACCCAGCTCACCCCCAGCAACCCAGCTCACCCCCAGCAACCCAGCTCACCCCCAGCAACCCCAGCAACCCAGCTCACCCCTCGCAACCCCAGCAACCCAGCTCACCCCCAGCAACCCAGCTCACCCCCAGCAACCCAGACCCCCCCCAGCAACCCCAGCTCACCCCCAGCAACCCCAGCTCACCCCCAGCTACCCCAGCTCACCCCCAGCAACCCCAGCTCACCCCCAGCAACCCCAGCTCACCCCCAGCAACCCAGCTCACCCCCAGCAACCCAGCTCACCCCCAGCTACCCCAGCTCACCCCCAGCAACCCAGCTCACCCCCAGCTACCCCAGCTCACCCCCAGCAACCCCAGCTCACCCCCAGCTCACCCCCAGCAACCCCAGCAACCCAGCTCACCCCCAGCAACCCAGACCCCTAGCAACCCAGCTCACCCCCAGCAACCCCAGCTCACCCCCAGCAACCCAGACCCCTAGCAACCCAGCTTACCCCCAGCAACCCAGCTCACCAGACCCCTAGCAACTCAGCAACCCCCAGCAACCCAGCAACCCAGCTCACCCCAGCAACCCAGCTCACCACTAGCAACCCAGCTCACCACTAGCAACCCAGCTCAGCGGCTCACCCCCAGCAATCCCGGCTTACCCCTAGCAACCCCAGCGCACCCCCAGCAATCCCGGCTCACCCCTAGCAACCCCAGCTCACTCCCAGCTCCCCCAGCTCACTCCCAGCTCCCCCAGCTCACTCCCAGCTCCCCCAGCTCACTCCCAGCTCACCCCTAGCAACCACAGCTCACCCCTAGCAACCCAGCTCACTCCCAGCTCCCCCAGCTCACTCCCAGCTCCCCCAGCTCACTCCCAGCTCACCCCTAGCAACCCAGCTCACCCCCAGCAACCCAGCTCACCCCCAGCAACCCAGCTCACCCCCAGCAACCCAGCTCACCCCCAGCAACCCCAGCTCACCACTAGCAACCCAGCTCAGCGGCTCACCCCCAGCAATCCCGGCTCAACCCCAGCTCACCCCCAGCTCACCCCTAGCAACCCCAGCTCAGCCCCAGCAACCCAGCTCACCCCCAGCACACCCCCAGCAACCCAGCTCACCCCCAGCAACCCAGCTCACCCCCAGCAACCCCAGCTCACCCCCAGCAACCCAGCTCACCCCCAGCAACCCCAGCTCACCCCCAGCAACCCCAGCTCACCCCCAGCAACCCCAGCTCACCCCCAGCAACCCCAGCTCAACCCCAGCTCACCCCAGCTCAACCCCAGCTCACCCCAGCTCAACCCCAGCTCACCCCTAGCAACCCTGACCCCTAGCAACCCACCTCACCCCTAGCAACCCTGACCGCTAGTAACACACCTCACCCCCAGCAACCCAGACCCCTAGCAACCCAGCTCAACCCCAGCAACACCAGCTCACCCCCAGCAACCCCAGCTCACCCCTAGCAACCCCAGCTCACCCCTAGCAACCCCAGCTCACCCCTAGCAACCCAGCTCACCCCCAGCAACCCAGCTCACCCCCAGCAACCCAGCTCATCCCCAGCAACCCCAGCAACCCAGCTCACCCCTCGCAACCCCAGCAACCCAGCTCACCCCCAGCAACCCAGCTCACCCCCAGCAACCCAGACCCCCCCCAGCAACCCAGACCCCTAGCAACCCAGACCCCTAGCAACCCAGCTCACCCCCAGCAACCCAGCTCACCCCTAGCAACCCTGACCCCTAGCAACCCACCTCACCCCCAGCAACCCAGCTCACCCCTAGCAACCCTGACCCCTAGCAACCCACCTCACCCCTAGCAACCCTGACCGCTAGCAACCCACCTCACCCCCAGCAACCCAGACCCCTAGCAACCCAGCTCAACCCCAGCAACACCAGCTCACCCCCAGCAACCCCAGCTCACCCCCAGCAACCCCAGCTCACCCCTAGCAACCCCAGCTCACCCCTAGCAACCCCAGCTCACCCCCAGCAACCCCAGCTCACCCCCAGCAACCCAGCTCACCCCCAGCAACCCAGCTCACCCCCAGCAACCCAGCTCACCCCCAGCAACCCCAGCAACCCAGCTCACCCCTCGCAACCCCAGCAACCCAGCTCACCCCCAGCAACCCAGCTCACCCCCAGCTACCCCAGCTCACCCCCAGCTACCCCAGCTCACCCCCAGCTACCCCAGCTCACCCCCAGCTACCCCAGCTCACCCCCAGCTACCCCAGCTCACCCCCAGCTACCCCAGCTCACCCCCAGCTACCCCAGCTCACCCCCAGCTACCCCAGCTCACCCCCAGCTACCCCAGCTCACCCCCAGCTACCCCAGCTCACCCCCAGCTACCCCAGCTCACCCCCAGCAACCCCAGCTCACCCCCAGCTACCCCAGCTCACCCCCAGCTACCCCAGCTCACCCCCAGCTACCCCAGCTCACCCCCAGCTACCCCAGCTCACCCCCAGCTACCCCAGCTCACCCCCAGCAACCCCAGCTCACCCCCAGCAACCCAGCTCACCCCCAGCAACCCAGCTCACCCCCAGCAACCCAGCTCACCCCCAGCTACCCCAGCTACCCCAGCTCACCCCCAGCAACCCAGCTCACCCCCAGCTACCCCAGCTCACCCCCAGCAACCCCAGCTCACCCCCAGCTACCCCAGCTCACCCCCAGCTACCCCAGCTCACCCCCAGCAACCCCAGCTCACCCCCAGCTCACCCCCAGCAACCCCAGCAACCCAGCTCACCCCCAGCAACCCAGACCCCCAGCAACCCCAGCTCACCCCCAGCAACCCCAGCTCACCCCCAGCAACCCCAGCTCACCCCCAGCTACCCCAGCTACCCCAGCTCACCCCCAGCAACCCAGCTCACCCCCAGCTACCCCAGCTCACCCCCAGCAACCCCAGCTCACCCCCAGCTCACCCCCAGCAACCCAGCTCACCCCCAGCAACCCAGACCCCTAGCAACCCAGCTCACCCCCAGCAACCCCAGCTCACCCCCAGCAACCCCAGCTCACCCCCAGCAACCCAGACCCCTAGCAACCCAGCTTACCCCCAGCAACCCAGCTCACCAGACCCCTAGCAACTCAGCAACCCCCAGCAACCCCAGCTCACCCCCAGCAACCCCAGCAACCCAGCTCACCCCCAGCAACCCAGCTCACCCCCAGCAACCCAGCTCACCACTAGCAACCCAGCTCAGCGGCTCACCCCCAGCAATCCCGGCTTACCCCTAGCAACCCCAGCGCACCCCCAGCAATCCCGGCTCACCCCTAGCAACCCCAGCTCACTCCCAGCTCACCCCTAGCAACCACAGCTCACCCCTAGCAACCCAGCTCACCCCCAGCAACCCAGCTCACCCCCAGCAACCCAGCTCACCCCCAGCAACCCAGCTCACCCCCAGCAACCCCAGCTCACCACTAGCAACCCAGCTCAGCGGCTCACCCCCAGCAATCCCGGCTCAACCCCAGCTCACCCCCAGCTCACCCCTAGCAACCCCAGCTCAGCCCCAGCAACCCAGCAACCCAGCAACCCAGCTCACCCCCAGCAACCCCAGCTCACCCCCAGCAACCCCAGCTCACCCCCAGCAACCCCAGCTCACCCCCAGCAACCCCAGCTCACCCCAGCTCAACCCCAGCTCACCCCAGCTCACCCCAGCTCAACCCCAGCTCACCCCAGCTCACCCCAGCAACCCAGCTCACCCCCAGCTCACCCCCAGCAACCCAGACCCCTAGCAACCCAGCTCACCCCTAGCAACCCAGCAACCCCAGCTCACCCCTAGCAACCCAGCTAAGGATAAGGGCTAAACCATTTAGGACAGAAATGAGGGGGAATTTCTTCACTCAGAGGGTGGTGAACCTGTGGAACTCATTGCCACAGAGGGCAGTGTACGCCAGCTCATTAAATATATTTAAGAGGGAATTAGATATATTTCTACAGGCAAAAGGGGTTAAGGGTTACGGAGAGAAGGCGGGGACGGGATACTGAATTGGAGGATCAGCCATGATCTCATTAAATGGCGGAGCAGGCTCGAAGGGCCGGATGGCCTACTCCTGCTCCTATCTTCTATGTATCTATGTATCTATGTACCCCTAGCAACCCAGCTCACCACCAGCAATCCCGGCTCACCCCCAGCAACCCCAGCTCACCCCTAGCAACCCAGCTCACCCCCAGCAACCCAGCTCACCCCCAGCAACCCAGCTCACCCCCAGCAACCCAGCTCACCCCTAGCAACCCAGCTACCCCAGCTCACCCCTAGCAACCCCAGCTCACCCCTAGCAACCCCAGCTCACCCCTAGCAACCCCAGCTCACCCCTAGCAACCCCAGCTCACCCCCAGCAACCCAGCACACCCCCAGCAACCCCAGCTCACCCCTAGCAACCCCAGCTCACCCCTAGCAACCCCAGCTCACCCCCAGCAACCCAGCACACCCCCAGCAACCCAGGCCCCTAGCAACCCAGCTCACCCCCAGCAACCCAGCTCACCCCTAGCAACCCCAGCTCACCCCTAGCAACCCAGCTTACACCTAGCAACCCAGCTCACCCCTAGCAACCCAGCTCACACCTAGCAACCCAGCTCACCCCTAGCAACTCAGCTCACACCTAGCAACCCAGCTCACCCCCAGCAACCCAGCTCACCCCCAGCAACCCAGCTTACACCTAGCAACCCAGCTCACCCCTAGCAACCCAGCTCACCCCCAGCAACCCAGCTCACCCCCAGCAACCCAGCTCACCCCTAGCAACCCAGCTTACACCCAGCAACCCAGCTCACCCCCAGCAACTCAGCTCACCCCCAGCAACCCAGCTTACACCCAGCAACCCAGCTCACCCCAGCAACCCAGCTCACCCCCAGCAACCCAGCTCACCCCCAGCAACCCAGCTCACCCCCAGCAACCCAGCTCACACCCAGCAACCCAGCTCACACCCAGCAACCCAGCTCACCCCCAGCAACCCAGCTCACCCCCAGCAACCCAGCTCACCCCCAGCAACCCAGCTCACCCCCAGCAACCCAGCTCACCCCCAGCAACCCAGCTCACCCCCAGCAACCCAGCTCACCCCCAGCAACCCAGCTCACCCCCAGCAACCCAGCTCACCCCCAGCAACCCAGCTCACCCCCAGCAACCCAGCTCACCCCCAGCAACCCAGCTCACCCCCAGCAACCCAGCTCACCCCCAGCAACCCAGCTCACCCCCAGCAACCCAGCTCACCCCCAGCAACCCAGCTCACCCCCAGCAACCCAGCTCACCCCCAGCAACCCAGCTCACCCCCAGCAACCCAGCTCACCCCCAGCAACCCAGCTCACCCCCAGCAACCCAGCTCACCCCCAGCAACCCAGCTCACCCCCAGCAACCCAGCTCACCCCCAGCAACCCAGCTCACCCCCAGCAACCCAGCTCACCCCCAGCAACCCAGCTCACCCCCAGCAACCCAGCTCACCCCCAGCAACCCAGCTCACCCCCAGCAACCCAGCTCACCCCCAGCAACCCAGCTCACCCCCAGCAACCCAGCTCACCCCCAGCAACCCAGCTCACCCCCAGCAACCCAGCTCACCCCCAGCAACCCAGCTCACCCCCAGCAACCCAGCTCACCCCCAGCAACCCAGCTCACCCCCAGCAACCCAGACCACCCCCAGCAACCCAGACCCCTAGCAACCCAGCTCACCCCCAGCAACCCAGCTCACCCCCAGCAACCCAGACCCCCCCCCAGCAACCCAGACCGCTAGCAACCCAGACCCCTAGCAACCCAGCTCACCCCCAGCAACCCAGCTCACCCCTAGCAACCCTGACCCCTAGCAACCCACCTCACCCCTAGCAACCCTGACCGCTAGCAACACACCTCACCCCCAGCAACCCAGACCCCTAGCAACCCAGCTCAACCCCAGCAACACCAGCTCACCCCCAGCAAACCCCTAGCAACCCCAGCTCACCCCTAGCAACCCCAGCTCACCCCTAGCAACCCAGCTCACCCCCAGCAACCCAGCTCACCCCCAGCAACCCAGCTCACCCCCAGCAACCCCAGCAACCCAGCTCACCCCTCGCAACCCCAGCAACCCAGCTCACCCCCAGCAACCCAGCTCACCCCCAGCAACCCAGACCCCCCCCAGCAACCCAGACCCCTAGCAACCCAGCTCACCCCCAGCAACCCAGCTCACCCCTAGCAACCCACCTCACCCCTAGCAACCCTGACCGCTAGCAACCCACCTCACCCCCAGCAACCCAGACCCCTAGCAACCCAGCTCAACCCCAGCAACACCAGCTCACCCCCAGCAACCCCAGCTCACCCCTAGCAACCCCAGCTCACCCCTAGCAACCCCAGCTCACCCCTAGCAACCCCAGCAACCCAGCTCACCCCCAGCAACCCAGCTCACCCCCAGCAACCCCAGCAACCCCAGCAACCCAGCTCACCCCTCGCAACCCCAGCAACCCAGCTCACCCCCAGCTACCCCAGCTCACCCCCAGCTACCCCAGCTCACCCCCAGCTACCCCAGCTCACCCCCAGCTACCCCAGCTCACCCCCAGCTCACCCCCAGCTACCCCAGCTCACCCCCAGCTACCCCAGCTCACCCCCAGCTACCCCAGCTCACCCCCAGCTACCCCAGCTCACCCCCAGCTACCCCAGCTCACCCCCAGCAACCCAGCTCACCCCCAGCAACCCAGCTCACCCCCAGCAACCCAGCTCACCCCCAGCAACCCAGCTCACCCCCAGCTACCCCAGCTCACCCCCAGCAACCCAGCTCACCCCCAGCTACCCCAGCTCACCCCCAGCAACCCCAGCTCACCCCCAGCTCACCCCCAGCTCACCCCCAGCTCACCCAGCAACCCCGCTCACCCCCAGCAACCCAGACCCCTAGCAACCCAGCTCACCCCCAGCAACCCCAGCTCACCCCCAGCAACCCAGACCCCTAGCAACCCAGCTCACCCCCAGCAACCCAGCTCACCCCCAGCAACCCAGCTCACCCCCAGCAACCCAGCTCACCCCCAGCAACCCCAGCAACCCAGCTCACCCCTCGCAACCCCAGCAACCCAGCTCACCCCCAGCAACCCAGCTCACCCCCAGCAACCCAGACCCCCCCCAGCAACCCCAGCTCACCCCCAGCAACCCCAGCTCACCCCCAGCTACCCCAGCTCACCCCCAGCAACCCCAGCTCACCCCCAGCAACCCCAGCTCACCCCCAGCTACCCCAGCTCACCCCCAGCAACCCAGCTCACCCCCAGCTACCCCAGCTCACCCCCAGCAACCCCAGCTCACCCCCAGCTCACCCCCAGCAACCCCAGCAACCCAGCTCACCCCCAGCAACCCAGACCCCTAGCAACCCAGCTCACCCCCAGCAACCCCAGCTCACCCCCAGCAACCCAGACCCCTAGCAACCCAGCTTACCCCCAGCAACCCAGCTCACCAGACCCCTAGCAACTCAGCAACCCCCAGCAACCCAGCTCACCCCAGCAACCCAGCTCACCACTAGCAACCCAGCTCACCACTAGCAACCCAGCTCAGCGGCTCACCCCCAGCAATCCCGGCTTACCCCTAGCAACCCCAGCGCACCCCCAGCAATCCCGGCTCACCCCTAGCAACCCCAGCTCACTCCCAGCTCCCCCAGCTCACTCCCAGCTCCCCCAGCTCACTCCCAGCTCACCCCTAGCAACCACAGCTCACCCCTAGCAACCCAGCTCACTCCCAGCTCCCCCAGCTCACTCCCAGCTCCCCCAGCTCACTCCCAGCTCACCCCTAGCAACCCAGCTCACCCCCAGCAACCCAGCTCACCCCCAGCAACCCAGCTCACCCCCAGCAACCCAGCTCACCCCCAGCAACCCCAGCTCACCACTAGCAACCCAGCTCAGCGGCTCACCCCCAGCAATCCCGGCTCAACCCCAGCTCACCCCCAGCTCACCCCTAGCAACCCCAGCTCAGCCCCAGCAACCCAGCTCACCCCCAGCACACCCCCAGCAACCCAGCTCACCCCCAGCAACCCAGCTCACCCCCAGCAACCCCAGCTCACCCCCAGCAACCCCAGCTCACCCCCAGCAACCCCAGCTCACCCCCAGCAACCCCAGCTCACCCCCAGCAACCCCAGCTCACCCCCAGCAACCCCAGCTCACCCCCAGCTCACCCCAGCTCAACCCCAGCTCACCCCAGCTCACCCCCAGCTCACCCCTAGCAACCCAGCTCACCCCTAGCAACCCAGCAACCCAGCTAAGGATAAGGGCTAAACCATTTAGGACAGAAATGAGGGGGAATTTCTTCACTCAGAGGGTGGTGAACCTGTGGAACTCATTGCCACAGAGGGCAGTGTACGCCAGCTCATTAAATATATTTAAGAGGGAATTAGATATATTTCTACAGGCAAAAGGGGTTAAGGGTTACGGAGAGAAGGCGGGGACGGGATACTGAATTGGAGGATCAGCCATGATCTCATTAAATGGCGGAGCAGGCTCGAAGGGCCGGATGGCCTACTCCGGGGACGGGATACTGAATTGGAGGATCAGCCATGATCTCATTAAATGGCGGAGCAGGCTCGAAGGGCCGGATGGCCTACTCCTGCTCCTATCTTCTATGTATCTATGTATCTATGTACCCCTAGCAACCCAGCTCACCACCAGCAATCCCAGCTCACCCCCAGCAACCCAGCTCACCCCCAGCAACCCAGCTCACCCCCAGCAACCCAGCTCACCCCCAGCAACCCAGCTCACCCCTAGCAACCCAGCTACCCCAGCTCACCCCTAGCAAACCCAGCTCACCCCTAGCAACCCCAGCTCACCCCTAGCAACCCCAGCTCACCCCCAGCAACCCAGGCCCCTAGCAACCCAGCTCACCAGCTCACCCGCTCACCCCTAGCAACCCAGCTCACCCCCAGCAACCCAGCTCACCCCCAGCAACCCAGCTCACCCCCAGCAACCCAGCTCACCCCCAGCAACCCAGCTCACCCCCAGCAACCCAGCTCACCCCCAGCAACCCAGCTCACCCCAGCAACCCAGCTCACCCCCAGCAACCCAGCTCACCCCCAGCAACCCAGCTCACCCCCAGCAACCCAGCTCACCCCCAGCAACCCAGCTCACCCCCAGCAACCCAGCTCACCCCCAGCAACCCAGCTCACCCCCAGCAACCCAGCTCACCCCCAGCAACCCAGCTCACCCCCAGCAACCCAGCTCACCCCCAGCAACCCAGCTCACCCCCAGCAACCCAGCTCACCCCCAGCAACCCAGCTCACCCCCAGCAACCCAGCTCACCCCCAGCAACCCAGCTCACCCCCAGCAACCCAGCTCACCCCCAGCAACCCAGCTCACCCCCAGCAACCCAGCTCACCCCCAGCAACCCAGCTCACCCCCAGCAACCCAGCTCACCCCCAGCAACCCAGCTCACCCCCAGCAACCCAGCTCACCCCCAGCAACCCAGCTCACCCCAGCAACCCAGCTCACCCCCAGCAACCCAGCTCACCCCCAGCAACCCAGCTCACCCCCAGCAACCCAGCTCACCCCCAGCAACCCAGCTCACCCCCAGCAACCCAGCTCACCACCAGCAACCCAGCTCACCCCCAGCAACCCAGCTCACCCCCAGCAACCCAGCTCACCCCCAGCAACCCAGCTCACCCCCAGCAACCCAGCTCACCCCCAGCAACCCAGCTCACCCCCAGCAACCCAGCTCACCCCCAGCAACCCAGCTCACCCCCAGCAACCCAGCGCAACCCATAGCAACCCAGCTCACCCCCAGCAACCCAGCTCACCCCCAGCAACCCAGCTCACCCCCAGCAACCCCTAGCAACCCAGCTCACCCCTAGCAACCCAGCTCACTCCTAGCAACCCAGCTCACCCCTAGCAACCCAGGCCCCTAGCAACCCAGGCCCCTAGCAACCCAGCTCAACCCTAGCAACCCAGCTCACCCCCAGCAACCCAGGCCCCTAGCAACCCAGCTCACCCCCAGCAACCCAGCGCAACCCAGCAACCCCTAGCAACCCAGCAACCCCTAGCAACCCAGCTCACCCCCAGCAACCCAGCAACCCAGCTCACCCCCAGCAACCCAGCTCACCCCCAGCAACCCAGCTCACCCCTAGCAACCCAGCTCACCCCTAGCAACCCAGCTCACCCCTAGCAACCCAGCCCACCCCTAGCAACCCAGCCCACCCCTAGCAACCCAGGCCCCTAGCAACCCAGGCCCCTAGCAACCCAGCTCAACCCTAGCAACCCAGCTCACCCCCAGCAACCCAGGCCCCTAGCAACCCAGGCCCCTAGCAACCCAGGCCCCTAGCAACCCAGCTCAACCCTAGCAACCCAGCTCACCCCCAGCAACCCAGGCCCCTAGCAACGCAGCTCACCCCCAGCAACCCAGCTCACCCCAGCAACCCCAGCTCACCCCCAGCAACCCAGGCCCCTAGCAACCCAGGCCCCTAGCAACGCAGCTCACCCCCAGCAACCCAGCTCACCCCCAGCAACCCCAGCTCACCCCCAGCAACCCCAGCTCACCCCTAGCAACACCAGCTCACCCCTAGCAACACCAGCTCACCCCTAGCAACACCAGCTCACCCCTAGCAACCCAGCTCACCCCTAGCAACCCAGCTCACCCCCTAACAACCCAGCTCACCGCCAGCAACCCAGATCCCTAGCAACCCAGCTCACCCCTAGCAACCCAGCAACCCCAGCTCACCCCCAGCAACCCCAGCTCACCCCCAGCAACCCCAGCTCACCCCCAGCAACCCCAGCTCACCCCCAGCAACCCCAGCTCACCCCCAGCAACCCCAGCTCACCCCCAGCAACCCCAGCTCACCCCCAGCAACCCCAGCTCACCCCCAGCAACCCAGACCCCTAGCAACCCAGCTCACCCCCAGCAACCCAGACCACTAGCAACCCAGCTCACCCCCAGCAACCCAGACCACCCCAGCAACCCAGACCCCTAGCAACCCAGCTCACCCCCAGCAACCCAGACCCCTAGCAACCCAGCTTACCCCCAGCAACCCAGCTTACCCCCAGCAACCCAGACCCCTAGCAACCCAGCTCACCCCCAGCAACCCAGACCCCTAGCAACCCAGCTCACCCCCAGCAACCCAGACCCCCAGCAACCCAGCTCACCCCCAGCAACCCAGCTCACCTCTAGCAACCCCAGCTCACCCCCAGCAACCCAGACCACCCCCAGCAACCCAGACCCCTAGCAACCCAGCTCACCCCCAGCAACCCAGACCACCCCCTGCAACCCAGACCACCCCCAGCAACCCAGACCCCTAGCAACCCAGACCACCCCCAGCAACCCAGACCCCTAGCAACCCAGCTCACCCCCAGCAACCCAGACCCCTAGCAACCCAGCTCACCCCCAGCAACCCAGCTCACCCCCAGCAGCCCAGCTCACCCCCAGCAACCCAGCTCACTAGCAACCCAGCTCAACCCCAGCAACAGCAGCTCACCCCCAGCAACCCAGCAACCCCAGCTCACCCTTAGCAACCCCAGCTCACCCCCAGCAACCCAGCTCACCCCCAGCAACCCAGCTCACCCCCAGCAACCCAGCTCACCCCCAGCAACCCCAGCAACCCAGCTCACCCCCAGCAACCCAGACCCCTAGCAACCCAGCTCACCCCCAGCAACCCAGACCCCTAGCAACCCAGCTCACCCCCAGCAACCCAGCTCACCCCCAGCAACCCAGCTCACCCCCAGCAACCCAGCTCACCCCCAGCAACCCAGACCCCTAGCAACCCAGCTCAACCCCAGCAACAGCAGCTCACCCCCAGCAACCCAGCAACCCCAGCTCACCCTTAGCAACCCCAGCTCACCCCCAGCAACCCAGCTCACCCCCAGCAACCCAGACCCCTAGCAACCCAGCTCAACCCCAGCAACAGCAGCTCACCCCCAGCAACCCAGCAACCCCAGCTCACCCTTAGCAACCCAGCTCACCCCCAGCAACCCAGCTCACCCCCAGCAACCCAGCTCACCCCTAGCAACCCCAGCAACCCAGCAACCCAGCTCACCCCCAGCAACCCAGACCCCTAGCAACCCAGCTCACCCCCAGCAACCCAGCTCACCCCCAGCAACCCAGCTCACCCCCAGCAACCCAGCTCACCCCCAGCAACCCAGCTCACCCCCAGCAACCCCAGCTCACCCCTAGCAACCCCAGCAACCCAGCTCACCCCTAGCAACCCCAGCTCACCCCTAGCAACCCAGGCCCCTAGCAACCCAGCTCACCCCCAGCAACCCAGCTCACCCCTAGCAACCCAGCTCACCCCTAGCAACCCCAGCTCACCCCTAGCAACTCCAGCTCACCTAGGAACCCAGCTCACCCCCAGCTCACCCCTAACAACCCAGCTCACCCCTAGCAACCCCAGCTCACCCCTAGCAACTCCAGCTCACCTAGGAACCCAGCTCACCCCCAGCTCACCCCTAACAACCCAGCTCACCCCTAGCAACCCCAGCTCACCCCCAGCTCACCCCTAACAACCCAGCTCACCCCTAGCAACCCCAGCTCACCCCTAGCAACCCCAGCTCACCCCTAGCTCACCCCGAGCAACCCAGCTCACCCCCAGCAACCCGCAGCGCAACCCCAGCAATCCCGGCTCACCCCCCAGCAATCCCAGCTCACCTCCCAGCTCACCCCCCAGCAATCCCAGCTCACCTCCCAGCTCACCCCCCAGCAATCCCAGCTCACCTCCCAGCTCAACTCCTAACAACCCCAGCTCATCCCCAACGCACCCCAGCTCATACCCCAGCAAACCCAGCTCGCCCCTAGCAAAACCCGACATCCAGCAAACCCAGCTCACCCCCAACATAACCCATCTCAGCCCCAGCTGACCCCCACCTCCCCTCCAGCTCCCCCCACCACCTCAACCAATCAGCGAAGGCTGCAGCCACCTTCCCTGTAACAGTTTCCACTTTTGCATCAAATCCACAGTAGATTTGTCTGATACACTAGATGATTAATCTTCATTGTGACTCTGGTCATTAAAGAAAGTCCCGCTTTCGCCCATTTCAGCACGATGCTGAAGGTGAGGCTGAAGATGGCATTCAACAGATAACCCAGGAGATGTGAATCGTTGACAGTTTGGAAGATAACAAAACATCTGTCCTATCAATACCTTCAAGATATCGTCCTGGTCACTGGAGGGGGCACAGCTCCATCTCCCACAGTTGGCACATTGTTCTAGATGGCGAGTGCAGCAGCGAGTCCAACATCACAACACCGGCAGGCTGCCTAAAGGCCTCGATACCCAGAGCACAACCCCACTGTACAGCCCGTACAGAACCGTACACCGTCCCTCCCACCCCCCATCCCCCCCACCCTCCGTACAGAACCGTACACCGCCCCCCCACCCCCCGTACAGAACCGTACACCGCCCCCTGTACCCCCATCCCCCGTACAGAACCGTACACCGTCCCCCCACCCTCCGTACAGAACCGTACACCGTCCCCCCACCCCCCGTACAGAACCGTACACCGTCCCTCCCACCCCCCGTACACCATCCCTCCCACCCCCGTACTGAACCGTACACTGTCCCTCCCACCCCCCGCCCCCGTACAGAACCGTACACCGTCCCCCCACCCCCGTACAGAACCGTACACCGTCCCTCCCACCCCCCGTACCCCCACCCCCCCGTACTGAACCGTACACCGTCCCCCCACCCCCCGTACACCGTCCCCCCCACCCCCCGTACAGAACCGTACACCGTCCCTCCCACCCCCCGTACCCCCATCCCCCGTACCCCCACCCCCCGTACTGAACCGTACACCGTCCCCCCACCCCCCCGTACTGAACCGTACACCGTCCCCCCACCCCCCCGTACTGAACCGTACACCGTCCCTCCCACCCCCCGTACACCGTCCCTCCCTCCCACCCCCCGTACAGAACCGTACACCGTCCCTCCCACCCCCCGTACCCCCACCCCCCCGTACAGAACCGTACACCGTCCCTCCCACCCCCCGTCCCCCATACAGAACCATACACCGTCCCTCCCACCCCCCATCCCCCCACCCCCCATACAGAACCGTACACCGCACAGAACCGTACACCGTCCCCCCACCCCCCGTACAGAACCGTACACCGTCCCCCTCACCCCCCGTACACAATACTAGTGCATGGAAAGAGTTAATTAAATTGTCTTAAGTTCTTTATTAACTTTTAGCTTTTGCTTGTTAAGTGAGTTTTAATGTTCAGTTGGTCAGTGGGAATTAGAAATTACCAGACAGACGTTCAGCTGGTAAGGAATCAGCTACAAGACTACTTTGTTCTACTCCCATGGATCTCTGCTGTCCCCCCAGGAGATGTGCTCCAAGGTCAAGTGATAACATCATCTGTATGGGCCTTTATTCATTAATCGCTCTGTAACGGTCACCAGTTGAATGATTTGATTGACAGTTTAGTTGGGGGGTTATTCTAGTTAAAACTGTAGTTGTCAATGAGGGAGACCAGCTAATGGAATGAGGTAATGCTATGGAACATGTGGATTCTCAGATAGCTGGGTTGGGACAAAGGTATAAAAGAAGGGGTACTGGGAGAGTTAGCTCAGAACTCGATGAGCTCTGATCTGCTGTGAGCCCCTAGAGCTCGGGATCTATAATGCAATTCTCTGGTGAATTCGCAAAGTATCGGCGCAAGTGTGCATGTAATAATTGTCAAATAATAGTTATCACTGAATACTCTGAACATCAACAATAAATGTTTCTGAACACAATTATTTTGAGGAGCAACTTAGAAACTTACAAGTAAGAAATCCCATTCTCCAACACAAGAATGCCACAAAACTCACTTGTTTATATCGATAGAAAAATTTGGATTCAAACAGAGCGTCATTAGACACAAACAGATCCAGGGATTCAAAACATACACAGGGCTCAGCATCTGAGAGTCAGTAGGAGAGGCCAGACTGCTACAATCTGTACACACCAGCATGTTATAGTGTTCAACAGATTTATTATTGGTGACTACAGATCAGGCGGTGAGAATCAGACCCAGAGCATCATACATCAGACCAACATTGACTTTATTTACAAAAACAAAATCAAACATCCAACTCTGACAAGAATTAGTTCCCTCTCAAGAGTTGGAACTCCATTTAAAAATACATTCAAGGTCACAAGGCACAGGTTCAGAGATCGAGGAACGGCTGCTCTGAGTCACGGCCAGCCACGGTGTTAGTGCAGCTCGAGGATGGTCTGCTGCGGGTCCAGTGGGCAGCACGGTGCTATTTACAGAGCGCGCCCGCCACACATTAAAACTTCAGACTTTCCAGATAAAAGAAAGCTTTCCTTTTAAAAATCAACCCTCAAGATTTGGGCATTTCTGCTCAGAAATTTGCTACCCCCCAAACCAACACCAGGCGATTTATTAGAAATACGGAGAAAACAAAACACAGACGGCACCCACAAGAAAAAAAAACACAAAACCAGTTTAAATACAAACTTGTCGAGGCGAGGACCTAATGGCATTTTTGGAATGGTGTCGATCCTGAAATCAGCTGTCGACGTGGAGGTGAAGAATTTAATCATCCCATTCATCATCTTCCTCAAAAGAATCATCATCGTCATCATCATCATCATCTGGAGCAGGAACATCATCACATTACTGGAGTTCCCCCTCCCTGTACACATCTCTCCACCAACCCCCCCCCCCCCGCCCCCCAAAACCACCTCCCATCAAACCCAGCCCAACCCAAACAACCCCAACCCCTCTCTCTCCCCCTCGAGAAGGACAAGAGCAGTGATCTTGTGTGAACACCATCACCTGCAAGTTCCTCCAAGTCACACACCATCCTGACTTGGAAATATCTCACCATTCCTCCATTGTCGCTGGGTCAAAATCCTGGAACTCCCTCCCGAACAGCACTGCGGGTGGTGGTGGGGTGGGGGGAGGGGGCGGGCGGTGCAGAACACACAGAACGAAATCCCAGCTCACCTGAAGAATGAAGGACACGACTCCTCTTCTGCATCACTTGCATAAGGGCTCCCACAATCCCATCAGGCTCGACGGGCAGTACAGGCCTGGAGTCTAGGCTGTCGGGTACCTGAAATATAGTAAGTTAAAAGTTCATAAACTGCTCTGTCATCACGGTGCTCTGAACAGCCCTCGTCTCAAACCCACAATGCGGACAGTCAGCCAGTCCCAACAGGAGGTGCAGGGTAAGTTTCCATTTGCAGCTCCCGGGCAGCGATGCAAGTTGCCCACACATTATAGAACACAACCAATGTTCAATCCCAAATGCAATGGAAATGGAGCAAGTGGTACAATGGGTGAGTGACTCACTCCAACAGGTTAGTGCCCAGGTGAAGATGAACATTTATCCTGGGTGTCCAGGTCCTGCCTAAACCCAACCAGGAGGTACTTGTATCAGAAGGGGAGATTCCTTACTCCAGCATCGTCCTCTTCCCTGTTCCTCACGTACTGTTGGGCAGGTTGGTTCCCGTCCTTTGTGCCTGAGCTACACAGAATTGCAGCACAGGAGGTGGTCATTTAGCCCACTGTATATGTGGACAGCAATCCCACACTAATCTCACTGCTCCACTCTCTCACCATAGCCCTGTAACAATCCCAAACTAATCCCACTGCCTCACTCTCTCCCCATAGCCCTGTAACAATCCCAAACTAATTCCACTGCCCCGCTCTCTCCCTATAGCCCTGTATCAATCCCAAACTAATCCCACTGCCGCGCTCTCTCCCCATAGCCCTGTATCAATCCCAAACTAATCCCACTGCCCCACTCTCCCCATAGTCCTGTATCAATCCCAAACTAATCCCACTGCCCCACTCTCCCCATAGCCCTGTATCAATCCCCAAACTAATCCCACTGCCGCGCTCTCCCCATAGCCCTGTATCAATCCCCAAACTAATCCCACTGCCGCGCTCTCTCCCCATAGCCCTGTATCAATCCCCAAATTAATCCCACTGCCGCGCTCTCTCCCCATAGCCCTGTATCAATCCCAAACTAATCCCACTGCCCCACTCTCCCCATAGTCCTGTATCAATCCCCAAACAAATCAAATATTTATCCATTCTTCCCTTAAAAGATGCAATGGTCTCTACCTCAACCATTCCCTGATTGATCCGAACCTCCACCCACTCTCTTGGTAACAACACGAGCCAAGGTTCCGTGGGATCCCCCTGCTCATGCGCGGAGCCTCGCTGGAGAGCAGCGGTCACCCCAGGGAGTGGTGTTAAGTGTTTATGCTGCTTTTCCAGGATTCTGCAGCTCCGTCAGAGATACAGCAGACGAACAGAAGAATCCCGTGGAAACTGACGAGCCCTCATCAACAGTTCCCCAACCAGAGGGAAGAGTCCATCTTCAATCCAGCAAAACCCTTCGCAATCTTTAGACCTTTATTAAATCTCCCCTTAACCGTCTCTGCTCCAGTGGGAACAGTCCCACAATCTCCAGTCTCTCCTCATCACTATAGATTCCCATCCTGGTGAATCTCTGGTGTCTACTCTCTGTATCTGGCAGTGCCTCACCCACCCCCTGGACCAGACTTACTGACTTCAGTGCGCGTCCTTGCCGGATCTGATCGAGGAGCAGGTTCCGACCACTGGCTGCTCCCAGAGATTTCCCCTCTTTATTGTCCACTTTATTCAGCGGAGTGCCTCGCTTGATGTCTTCAAGCAGCGAATTATTGGAGGGAGCGGGAGGGGGAGGGGGTGGGGGTGGGGGAGGGGCACCACTGCCAAATACAGAGGGCGGCGGTGGCAGGGATACTGGGGCACTGAATGCAGTAGTGGGGGGTGGAGCGGGGGGAGGGGGAGGGGGAGGGGGAGGGGGGCCTCCAATATTGGGAGGGGGTACAAGTGGAGCTCCTCGCTGGGGTGGGGGTGGGGGTGGGGGGGGGGCAGGCTCCCTGTAGTTGGGAGGGGCTCGCTGACCTCCCTTTATTCGGGCAGGGGTTGCAGGGGGGCCTGTTCCGCCCCTGTAGGGGGGCACTTCTCGATTGGATGGCGGGGGAGGAGGAGGAGGAGGAGCTGCTGCTTTCTCAGAACGACGGCCTGAGGGAGCTGGAAAAGAGAGAGGTCAGTATCAGCACTAATGCCATCGCCGCTCAGTATCAGCACTAATGCCATCAGTATCGCCACTAACCCGTCGCCGCTCAGTATCGCCACTAACCCATCGCCGCCAACCCTCCCCCAATCAGACAATCTGCTCCAACTTTATTGGCTGGATGGGATATTTAAAAATTACCCTCCGATTATTCGTCCCTTCAAGGAATAGATCACCTGGAGGTCAGCCAGTCATCACCGCACCACCCCCCCCCCCCCCACCCCCCGCGCTAACAGGGGTCAGGGGTGGCGCAGGTTCTTTGTTCCCGGTTGTTACAGGAAACCAGTTTTGGGCTCGGGGCTGATTCCACCAGCACCAGGTGTACTCTGGGACCTCAGGCAAGGGCTGTATACGGCTCCAAAATAAACATGGGGCATCATCTTTAATGTTTAAAAAAATAAATATTACCCAAGTTACTCCGCCCGTCCCCGATCACCACTCTTCCCTTCATCACCCACCCCCCAACAAGTACCTTTCTGCCTCGCCTCTTTCCGCACAGCGTCAATTCCTCCTTTCTGCTCAATAACTTCATAAATCAGCTGCGAGGTTTCCACGTCCTTCAGGTGGTCGGCACTGATCCCCGCCTCTCGGAACAGCTCCATCAAATCAGGATCCAACAGATTCATCTAATAGCACACAGGGCAACACTGAGCACCACACACAGAGACCCTGTCCTCCCATTCTGCCCCACCCCACCCATCACCCCCCCCCCCCTCGCAGCCCCGCCCGTCACCCCTCTCCCCCCCCTCACTGTCCCAGGACAGCACAGTAACTAAGACGAGTCCGCACTTACATCGAATCCAGTCCGAGGGTCCCAGCCCACGTGGCCAACATGCCTGGAGAACAGAAAAACAGTTTATCACCAAAAGTACCAGTAAAGAAACCATCACACCCCAACCCCCCGGACTCCGAACCCCAAAAACACCACGCCCCTGAACCACGAACCCCTCCAACCCCAAGTCCCCGACCCCCCCCCCCCACCCCAAAGCTCAGAACCCCACGGCCCACCCAACGCAACCCCCAACCCACCGACCCTACTCCGTTGAGAGCCGGAGTATTTGGGATTCTCACTGAAAGTTGCTGGGAGCGCCGATGTCAGATTTGGAGACTTTGCTGCGGTTGGTTTTTGCTTTCCTCCTTTCCTGGGCCGACAGGCTGGAGCCGATGACACGGTAACGGTGACTGGTGATGTCAGGGTTCGGGATATCAATGGCAGCCATGGGCAGCGAGGGGTTTGTGGAGTCACTGAAACTGGCCACTGGAATAAATAAATATTCATTAGCATATGCCCCGAAACCCCCACCCTCCCAACCCACCCCCACCCGAAACCTTCCCCGACTCCTGACCCCCCCAACCCAACCCGAAACCTTCCCCGACTCCTGACCCCACCCCAACCCGAAACCTTCCCGACCCCCAACCCGAAACCTTCCCCGCCCCCAACCCGAAACCTTCCCCGACTCCTGACCCCCCCAACCCGTAATCTTTCCCGACTCCTGACTCCCCCAACCCAAAACCTTCCCCGACTCCTGACCCCCCCAACCCAAAACCTTCCCCGACTCCTGACCCCCCCAACCCAAAACCTTCCCCGACTCCTGACCCCCCCAACCCGAAACCTTCCCCGACTCCTGACCCCCCCCAACCCGAAACCTTCCCCGACTCCTGACCCCCCCAACCCGAAACCTTCCCCGACTCCTGACCCCCCCAACCCGAAACCTTCCCTGACCCCCCCAAACCCAAAACCTTCCCCGACTCCACCCCCCCAACCCGAAACCTTCCCCGACTCCCCCAACCCGAAACCTTCCCCGACTCCTGACCCCCCCAACCCGAAACCTTCCCCGACTCCTGACCCCCCCAACCCGAAACCTTCCCCGACTCCTGACCCCCCCAACCCAAAACCTTCCCCGACTCCTGACCCTAAACCTCCCCGACCACCCCCCCCATCCTCAAACCCATATTCCCCAACTCCAAAGCCCAAACCCCACAGGGCACCACAGCCCCCCCAACTGGGGACCAAGCACGAGGGTGAAATGCTGGCAGCAGGTGAGGGGCAGCAGAGAATGAAGAGTTTGCAGTCAATCCACTAACAGGAGGCCCAGTGTATCTGATAGAAACACCCAGTGCACTCTGACTGATTTAAATAGCCTTCACAAACAGAAATCCATTTACCATAGCGGCACAACATTTTCACAAATGCAACCTTCATCACTAGGAGTTCAGGAAGAAGTGGGCCTCGATCCTTTTATCAAACTGTGATCAACAGGCTCAACATGTCCACCTGAAACCAATTGGGAGCCAGCCAATCACAGCCAGTCCCAGCCAATCCCAGCCAATCACAGCCAATCCCAGGATGGCCCAGGTACCAGCCTTAAAGGGCCATTAACCATCTCCCAGCTTCACACTGCACACCCCATCTGCGCCCGGGTGGCCCTGGAGATGGAGCACGTGGTGTCCGCCGGCACACTTGAGGCCTTCCGCGACCGGTGGGTGCCGCGGGGACTGGAGTGCATCATCACCCCGGCCAATGAAATTTTAATCAAATTTAAGGTTCCTTTAAAGTTTTATTAAGTTACAGACCCAAAGTTTAATCACCCAACTAAGAAGAGTGCACACCCCATCTTTGCATAAGTTATTAATTAATCAAGTAGTTTATAGTATTTAAATTCAAGCAACTCAATGAGCCACCCACAACAGGAAGGGACCAGGTTTCATGGCTGGCCTGTACTGATCTCACTTGCTGACATCTCCTCATAAGAGATCAGTCTAGTAAACCTTTGTTGCACTCCCTCTATGGCAAGTATTTCCTTCCTTAGGTAAGGAGCTCAGAACTGTGCATAGTGCTCCAGGTGTGGTCTCACCAAAGCCCTATATAATTGCAGCAAGACTTCCTTACTCTTATACTTCAAACCCACTTGCAATAAAGGCTAACATACCATTTGCTTGCTGTACCTGCATGTTAACTTTCTGTGATTCGTGCATAAGGACATCCAAATCCCTCTGAACACCAACATTTCTCAGTCCCTCGCCTTTTAAAAATATTCTGCTTTTCCATTCTTCCTACCAAAGTGAATAACCCCACATTATATCCCATCTGCAACCTTCTTGCCCACTCACTTAACCTGTCTATATCCCTTTGCATCCTCCTCACAGCTTACTGTCCCTCCTAGCTTTGTATCATCAGCAAACTTGGATACGTTACACTCGGTCCCCTCATCTAAGTCATTGATATAGATTGTAAATAGCTGGGGCCCAAGCACTGATCCTTGCGGTACCCCACTAGTTACAGCCTGCCAACATGAAAATGACCCGTTTATTCCTACTCTGTTTTCTGTCCGTTAACCAATCCTCAATCCATGCTAGTATATTACTCCCAATCCCATGAGCCCTAATCTTGTGCAACAACCTCTTGTGTGACACCTTATCGAATGCCTTCTGAAAATCCAAATACACCACATCCACTGGTTCTCCCTTATCTACCCTGTGAGGGCACCAAATGTGGAGGTGAGGGTGTGGCTGAGCAGATCGGTAGCTGCAGAAATACGGGGTGAATGGAGGGCCAAAGGCTTGACAGTTGGGAATTGGAAAGTGCCGTTGTAAGTGGATAGGGGGAGGGAGGACACACAGTAAACTGTGTGGTACGGAGCCCCACACCACAGGAAAGGCCTGAATTAGAGGATATCGGTCCCTATAATGTAATGAGTTCCCCCTCCTCGGGGTCCTGGGGTTACAGGGCGTGTGTCGGGGTTCCCCCTCCCCGGGGTTACTTGGTGTGTCGGGGTTCCCCCTCCCCGGGGTTACTTGGCGGTGTCGGGGTTCCCCCTCCCCGGGGTTACTTGGCGTGTGTCGGGGTTCCCCCTCCCCGGGGTTACAGGGCGTGTGTCGGGGTTCCCCCTCCCCGGGGTTACTTGGTGTGTCGGGGTTCCCCCTCCCCGGGGTTACTTGGCGTGTGTCGGGGTTCCCCCTCCCCGGGGTTACTTGGCGTGTGTCGGGGTTCCCCCTCCCCGGGGTTACTTGGTGTGTCGGGGTTCCCCCTCCCCGGGGTTACTTGGTGTGTCGGGGTTCCCCCTCCCCGGGGTTACTTGGCGTGTGTCGGGGTTCCCCCTCCCCGGGGTTACTTGGTGTGTCGGGGTTCCCCCTCCCCGGGGTTACTTGGTGTGTCGGGGTTCCCCCTCCCCGGGGTTACTTGGTGTGTCGGGGTTCCCCCTCCCCGGGGTTACTGGGCTCTGGTACTTGGTGTCCTTGTGGAAACTCACTGTTGCTCTTCACACTCCTCCTGCCGCCTGAAAAGAAAATTTAAACAGTTTGTAAACATTTAAATTGGATTTGACCCTGTAACATGGAGGGCAGGTCTACAACAACAACAACAACAACAACAACAGCAAATTGTGTTTATTTAGCACCTAAAATGCCGTAAAACGTCCCAAGGCACTTCACAGGAGCATTATCAAATAAAAGAATTGACATCAGGCCCAAAATAGCGATATTAAGACACAAAAGACATTAGGTTTTAAGAAACGTCTTCAAGGAGGAGAGAGGCGGAGAGGTTTAGGGAGGGAATTCCAGAGCTTAGGGTCCAGGCAGCTGAAGGCACGGCCGCCAGTGGTGGAGCGATTAAAATTGGGGATGCTCAAGAGGGCAGAATTGGAGGAGCGCAGAGATCTGGGAGGGTTGTGGGGCTGGAGGTGGTTACAGAGATAGGGAGGGGCGAGGCCATGGAGGGATTTGAAAACAAGGATGAGAATTTTAAAATTGAGCCATTGCTTGACCGGGAACCAATGTAGGTCAGCGAGCACAGGGGTGATGGGTGAACGTGACTCGGTGCGAGTTAGGACACGGGGGCAGCCGAGTTTTGGATGATCCACAGTTTACGGAGGGGGGAAGATGGGAGGCCGGCCAGGAGAGCGATGGAACAGTCGAGTCTGGAGGTAACAAAGGCACGGATGAGGGTTTCAGCAGCGGATGGGCAGAGACGGGCGATGTTACGGAGGTGGACTAGGTGGTCTTGGTGATGGAGAGTATATGGGGTCGGAAGCTCATTTCAGGGTCAAATACGACACCGAGGTTGCGAACAGTGTGGTTCAGCCTCAGACAGTTGTCAGGGAGATTGATGGAGTCGGTGGCTCGGGAACGGAGTTTGTGGCGGGGACTGAAGACAACGGCTTCGGTCTTCCTAATGTTTAGTTGGAGGAAATTTCTGCTCATCCAGAACTGGATGCTGGACAAGCAGTCTGAAAAATCAGACCGTGGAGGGGTCGAGGGAAGTGGTGGGGAGGTGGAGGGGTCGAGGGAAGTGGTGGGGAGGTGGAGGGGTCGAGGGAAGTGGTGGGGAGGTGGAGGGGTCGAGGGAAGTGGTGGGGAGGTGGAGGGGTCGAGGGAAGTGGTGGGGAGGTGGAGGGGTCGAGAGAGGTGGTGGGGAGGTGGAGGGGTCGAGGGAAGTGGTGGGGAGGTGGAGGGGTCGAGGGAAGTGGTGGGGAGGTGGAGGGGTCGAGGGAAGTGGTGGGGAGGTGGAGGGGTCGAGGGAAGTGGTGGGGAGGTGGAGGGGTCGAGGGAAGTGGTGGGGAGGTGGAGCTGGGAGTCGTCAGCGTACATGTGGAAAATGACGCTGTGTTTTCGGATGATGTCGCCAAGGGTCAACATGTAGATGAGAAATAGGAGGGGGCCAAGGATAGATCCTTGGGGGACACCAGAGGTAACGATGCGGGAGCGGGAAGAGAAGCCATTGCAGGTGATTCTCTGGCTACGATTAGATAGATAAGAATGGAACCAGGTGAGCGCAGTCCCACCCAGCTGGACGATGGTGGAGAGGTGTTGGAGGAGGATGGAGCGATCAACCGTGTCAAAGGCTGCAGACAAGTCAAGAAGGACGAGGAGGGATAGTTTACCTTTGTCACAGTCACATAGGATGCCAGTAGTGACTTTGAGGAGAGCCGTTTAAATAATATGGCAGGGCAGAAACCTGATTGGAGGGATTCAAACATGGAGTTCCGGGAAAGATGGGCACGATCAAGGTCTTTGGAGAGGAAAGGGAGGTTGGAGTTGTGGAGTAGTTTGCAAGGACAGACGGTGAGATTTTTGAGGAGGCGGGGTGGGTGATGATGGCAGATTTGAAGGGAAGGGGGACAGTACCCGAGGTGAGAGAACTGTTAACAGTATCAGCTAATGTGGGGGCCAGGAAGGGAAGTTGGGTGGTCAGCAGTTAGGTAGGAATAGGGTCGAGCGAACAGGAGTTGGGTCTCATGGACAAGATGAGCGCAGTGAGGTCATGAGGGGAAATCGGAGAGAAACTGGAGAAATATGCGAGTTCAGGGCTAGGGCAGGGGGGAACCTTAGAGGAAGTTTGGCCCAGTGGGCTAGGGGAAGGAAGGGAAGTGGCAGAGGTAGCTGAACGGATGGTCTCAATCTTAGAGACAAAGAAATCCATGAGCTCCTCACACTTGTTGTCGGAGGTGAGGGTGGATGAGTCAGGGGAAGAGGGGTTTAAGAAGAAGGTTTGCAGTGGAGAAGAGAAGCCGGGGGTTATCTTTGCATTCCAGAATGATTCTGGAATAGTGAGCAGTTTTGGCAGACGAGAGCAGGACCCGATAATGCTTTATGTGGTCCAGCCAGATCTGGCAATGAATTGCTAAACCAGGTGTCCGCCATATCTGTTCAATTCTGTGTCCCTCATACTTAATAGAGCAGAGATGAGGGCCATACCGGGGGAAATGGCCAGGGTGAGAGAAAGTAATGGTTTTAATTATTGCTTTTCCAGGGGCGGACACAGAGCGATGTAGGGTTGGGAGGGGGAAGGGGGATGTGGGTGGAGAGCGATACGAGGAAGTGGTCAGAGATGGCCTTATCTGTGATTGGCATGATGGGGGTAGAGAGGCCACATGAGATGGCAAGGTCGAGGTCGTGGCCGTGAACATGGGTAGGTATGTTTATATGCAGGGAGAGATTAAGGGAGGATAGGAGGCTAGTGAACTCAGAGGACAGAGAGCATGATGAATTGAGATGGAGGTTGAAATCACCGAGGATGAGACGTCGCTCAGTGCAGAGACTGAGACAGATATCTCGGTGAGAAACTTGGCGTGGTACTTGGGTGGACAGTAGAGAACGAGGTGGCGGCAGGAGAGTAGGAAGGTCAGGGAGTGCTGAAGGGGTGGGGTCGGGATTTGGGAGAGCAGAGTACTCGATAGAGGAGAAATGAAAGGAGTTTGTCATTTTAATCTGCTGACACGGCTCGACATCTCTGGCATGCTCCCGATACGGCCCCACACGCTGAGGGTTTCCCCT
Organism: Squalus acanthias; assembly: GCA_030390025.1. Lineage (NCBI taxonomy): Eukaryota > Metazoa > Chordata > Chondrichthyes > Squaliformes > Squalidae > Squalus > Squalus acanthias. Next base: position 30,287 of record JASTWF010002332.1, read on the forward strand.
CCCCGTGTTACTGCGCTCTGGGACTTGGTGCCATCGTTCACTCTCAGAAGGTCAAATAAAATTCAAAGCAAAGTGGAAACTCACTGTGGTTCTTCACACTCTTCCTGCTGCCTGAAAAATAAATTTAAACACAGTTTGTAAAGAGAGCGTGGAGTGGGGAAGAGAGAGGAGTGGGGGAGAGAGGGGGGGGAAAGAGAGGGGGGGAGAGAGAAGGGGAGAGAGGGGGGGAAGAGAGGGGGAAAAGGGGGGAGAGAGGGGGGGAAGGGGGGAAAGGGGGAAGAGGAAGGGGGGAAGAGGAAGGGGGGGGGGGAGGGGGAAGAGGGAGGGGGGGAAGAGGGGAAGAGGGAGGGGGGAGAGGGAGGGGCGGAAGAGGGAAGGGGGAAGTGGGGGAAGAGGGA
>JASTWF010002333.1:0-30682 GCA_030390025.1 Squalus acanthias
CCCGCATTCATTCCCCAGATCGCCCCCCCCCCCGCATTCACTCCCCAGATCGCCCCCCCGCATTCATTCCCCAGATCGCCCCCCCGCATTCATTCCCCAGATCGCTCCCCCCGCCCTTCACATTCCCCAGATCACTCCTCTACCCCATCCGCCACATTCCCCAGATCACCCCACCTCCCTCACAGTCCCCCGATCTGGACAAAAATTGGCCCGTGTGGTTGATAGTGAGGAAGATAGCTGTAGACTGCAGGAAGATATCAGTGGGCTGGTCAGGTGGGCAGAAAAGTCTCAAATGGAATTCAATCCGGAGAAGTGTGAGGTAATGGGGAGGCCTAACAAGGCATGAGAATACACAATAAATAATAGGATACTGAGAAGTGTAGAGGAACAGAGGGACCTTGGAGTGCATGTCCACAGATCCCTGAAGGTAGCAGGACACAGAGAAGGTGGTAAAGAAGGCACACGGAATACTTGTACTCTATGCCTCAGCTAATAAAGGCAAGAGCAAGGAGGTTATGCTAGAACTGTATAAAACACTACTTAGGACACAGCTAGAATACTGCGTGCAGTTCTGGTCACCACATTACAGGAAGGATGTGATTGTACTAGAGAGGGTGCAGAGATTTACGAGGATGTTGCCTGGGCTGGGGAACTTTAGCTATGAGGAAAGATTGGATAGGCTGGGGTTGTTTCCTTTGGAACAGAGGAGGCTGAGGGGAGACCTTATTGAGGTGTATAAAATTATGGGGGGCCTAGATAAAGTGGATAGGAAGGACCTATTTCCCTTAGCAGAGAGGTCAATAACCAGGGGGCATAGATTTAAAATAATTGGTAGAAGGATTAGAGGGGAGTTGAGGAGAACTTTTTTCACCCAGAGGGTGGTGGGGGTCTGGAACTCACTGCCTGAAAAGATGGTAGAGGCAGAAACCCTCATCACATTTAAAAAGTAATTGGATATTCACCTGAAGTGCCGTAACCTACAAGGCTACGGACCAAGAGCTGGAAAGTGGGATTAGGCTGGATACCCCTTTTCCAGCTGGCACAGACACGATGGGCCGAATGGCCTCCTTCTGTGATGTAAATTTCTATAATTCTATGATCTCCCCCTGTTGACATTCCCCAGATCTTCGCCCACCAATCACCCCCTCACATTCCTCCCCCCCCCCACCCAGGGAAAGACAGTGACCGAGAGAACGAGAGAGAGAGAACGAGAGAGAGAGAGAGAGAGAGAACGAGAGAGAGAGAGAGAACGAGAGAGAGAGAGAGAACGAGAGAGAGAGAGAGAAAGAACGAGAGAGAGAGAGAGAACGAGAGAGAGAGAGAGAGAGAGAACGAGAGAGAGAGAGAGAGAGAACGAGAGAGAGAGCCGGGGGGGGGGGGGGGGGAAGAGAGGAGAGAGAGATAGAGAGAGAGAGAGAGAGAACGAGAACGAGACCCGGGGGGGGGGGGGGGGGGGGGGGGGGTGTGGAGAGAGAGAGAGAAATAGAGAGAGAAATAGAGAGAGAAATAGAGAGAGAAATAGAGAGAGAAATAGAGAGAGAAATAGAGAGAGAAATAGAGAGAGAAATAGAGAGAGAAATAGAGAGAGAAATAGAGAGAGAAATAGAGAGAGAAATAGAGAGAGAAATAGAGAGAGAAATAGAGAGAGAAATAGAGAGAGAAATAGAGAGAGAAATAGAGAGAGAAATAGAGAGAGAAATAGAGAGAGAAATAGAGAGAGAAATAGAGAGAGAAATAGAGAGAGAAATAGAGAGAGAAATAGAGAGAGAAATAGAGAGAGAAATAGAGAGAGAAATAGAGAGAGAAATAGAGAGAGAAATAGAGAGAGAAATAGAGAGAGAAATAGAGAGAGAAATAGAGAGAGAAATAGAGAGAGAAATAGAGAGAGAGATAGAGAGAGAGATAGAGAGAGAGATAGAGAGAGAGATAGAGAGAGAGATAGAGAGAGAGATAGAGAGAGAGATAGAGAGAGAGATAGAGAGAGAGATAGAGAGAGAGATAGAGAGAGAGATAGAGAGAGAGATAGAGAGAGAGATAGAGAGAGAGATAGAGAGAGAGATAGAGAGAGAGATAGAGAGAGAGATAGAGAGAGAGAGAAATAGAGAGAGAAATAGAGAGAGAAATAGAGAGAGAAATAGAGAGAGAAATAGAGAGAGAAATAGAGAGAGAAATAGAGAGAGAAATAGAAAAAGAGAAAGAGAAAGAGAAAGAGAAAGAGAGAGAGAAAAAGGAGAGAGAGAGCACGAGCGCGAAGTCGTACCTTGTGTGGCGGTGAGTGGAACAGTCAGTCCGGGCGAGGCAGTAGCAGCAGTAGAGATTGTGGATTGAGGGCCGGTAACGGTCTGTAGTGAGGCCTGTACTCCCACCGTAGCTTGGGCATTCTGCTGAGCCATGGCCTGGATCAGGGCCAGCTGAGTGGGCTGCCCGATAATGTGATGCCCCCCGGTGGACACCAGGTGAACCACATTGCCTGAAACGACAGAGGAGCAAGTTCAGGGAACTGGGCCAATGGGCGGCATACGCAGTTCAATGCGGACAACTTAGATTAGTACGAGGATAGGCTAGTAAGAAAGACTTGTATTTATATAAAGCGCCTTTCACGACTTCAGGTCGTCCCAAAGTGCTTTTTAGCCAATCTAGTACTTTTTGAAGTGTGTAATGTAGGAAATGCGGCAGCCAATTTGCGCACAGCAAGCTCACACAAACAGCAATGAGAAAATGACCCTATAATCTGTTTTAGTTGAGAGATAAATATTGACCCCAGGACACCAGGGAGAACTCCACTGCTCTTCTTCCAATAGTCGAATCTTCGACATCCACCGAAGACAGACAGGATCCTCAGTTTAACGCCTCATCCGAAAGACGGCACCTCCAACAGTGCAGTGCTCCCTCAGTACTGCCCCTCCAACAGTGCAGCGCTCCCTCAGTACTGCCCCTCCGACAGTGCAGCGCTCACTCAGTACTGCCCCTCCAACAGTGCAGCACTCCCTCAGTACTGCCCCTCCAACAGTGCGGTGCTCCCTCAGTACTGCACCTCCAACAGTGCAGCACTCCCTCAGTGCTGCCCCTCCAACAGTGCGGCGTTCCCTCAGTACTGCCCCTCCGACAGTGCAGCGCTCCCTCAGTACTGCCCCTCCGACAGTGCAGCGCTCCCTCAGTACTGCCCCTCCGACAGTGCAGCGCTCCCTCAGTACTGACAACCGGGGAGTGTCGGCCTGGTTTATGGGGCTCGAGTCTCTGGAATGCGTGGGGCTCGAACCCACGACCATCTGACTCAGTGCTGCCCACTGAGCTATGGCTGACACCTTTAAGTAAGAGGAAGCTAGGGAGGTACATGAGGGAGAAAGGTGGTGGGGGGGGGGATACAAGGACATGCTGATAGGGTAAGATGAAGTCAGGTGGGAGGAGCCTCGTGTGGAGCATAAGCCAGATGGACCGAATGGCCTTTTTGTGTGCTTTAACATTATATGTCAAAGTAAAATATTGGTACAAGTTTAAGAAAATGTTTGCGTGTTAAGAGATAATGCACCACGATCAGGAGAGGTCGAGGGCTGCATTAATCGGGTCGGGGCGGTTGCTTACAGATACTACTGTCCATCTAGAAATTATAACTGGGCCATTCAGGACGCACTTTTCCCCCCCCCACACAAAAAGGTAATAGAAATTTGGAACTTGCCCTCCCCACCCCAACTCCTCCCTATAAAGGCAGTTGAGGCTGGGGGTCAACTGAAATTTTCAAGACTGAGATGGATAGACTTTTGTGGGGCAAGGATATCAAGGTGGGGAAATGGGGCTGAGGTACAGATCAGCCACGATCTGATCGAATGGGTGAACAGCCTCGAGGGGCTGAATGGCCTTCTCCTGGTCCCATGTACAGACCAGCCACGTTCTCGTTGACTGGGGGGTGGGGGAAAATAAGCTCAAGGGGCTGAACGGCCTCTTCCTGTTCCCATGAACGATACTCCGCTTAAGACGCCAGTGGACGAGGAACGATGTCCCGAGTGGTTCTTTTTTTTTTTTAAACGGGGGTGGGGGGGGGGGGGGGGGGGAAGGTCGTTACCTTGCATCTGCCGAGGCTGCCCGACAGCCACCTGCCGGACCTGCGCTCCGGCCAGCGTCAGCTTGTTGCCCTGGATCTGGAAGGTGACTGGCTTGCTGCCCTGCGTGGCCTGGTGGCCTTGCCTGTTGGCCAGCGAGGCCAGCTGACCGATGCTGACCACCTCGCCCGCTGGGGATGAAAAAACGGAGAGAGAGAGAAAAGAGTCAACAGATGTGGAAAAACAGCTCGTCACCCACTCCCCACCCGGGAATACATAGAAGATAGGAGCAGCAGTAGGCCATTCGGCCCCTCGAGCCTGCTCCTCCATTTAATGAGATCATGGCTGATCATCCACATTCAGTACCCTGTCCCTGCTTTCTCCCCGTATCCCTTGATCCCTTTATCCTTAATATATCTACCGCCTTCTTGAATATATTTAATGAATTGGCCTCAACTGCCTTCTGTGGTAGAGAACTCCACAGGTTCACCACTCTCTGGGTGAAGAAATTCCTCCTCATCTCAGTCCTAAATGGCTTACCCCTTATCCTTGGACTGTGACCCCTGGTTCTGGACTCCCCCGCCATCGGGAACAGCCTTCCTGCATCTAGTCTGTCTAGTCCTGTTAGAATTTTATAAGTTTCAATGAGATCCCCTCTCATTCTTCTGAACTCTAGCGAATACAAGCCCAATCATCCCAATCTCTCCCCATGCGTCATTCCTGCCATCCCAGGACAGTCCCTTACACGAGGGGAGAATTATTCCGCCACAGTTCACTTTGCACCCGCCCCTGAAACCGAGTGGGATATTCGACCAGGGAGACATCACAAACTGGCCCAATGACTTCATCCCTTTCCTCCCATATAGCTGATTCAGCACAGGCCGGGGACAGAACCCTGGCCCTTCCTGCTGTGTGCCACCTCTAACCCACCACTCCCCACCACATTCCCACTCCCACAGCCCCCTCTCTTTCCTTCCTTCCCCACCCCCCCCACCCCCTTCACAGCATCCTCAGCTCATCTCTTCCCTTCCTGCACCCCCCCCCGACTCAGAGCGGGACTTACTGGGCAGCCTGGCCTGCATGTCCGGCGACAGGATGAAGCGTTGCGGTACGGCGGTGGTGGTGGTGGTGGCGTTGGCTCCCTGCACCGTGAACCCGGCCAGCGCCTGGTGCTGCTGGTGGTGGTGGTGGTGGTGAGGGCTCTGCACGGTGGCCGTCGTCACCAGGCTCCCGATGGCGCCCGGGGCCAGGGTGGCGGTGGTGACTCGCAGCGCCGACAGGGGGAAAGGCCTGACCGTGGTGGTGGTGCCGCCGCCGGTGGTGGGGGTGACGGTGACGTGCTGGTGGGCCATGCCCGCCGGCATGGGGGGTCGGGCCGCACTCAGGATGGTCCGGGGGGCACTGGTCACCACGTGCGACAGGGCCAGGGGGGCCGACAGACCTGCAACGAGAAAGCACAAAAAAACAGTTGGCGCGACGATGCCCATTTCTACCCCAATACCCCCACTTCCCCCTTGGCGCTGGGGTACATCGCTGGAGGGCATTGCAACAGACCCCAATTCGACAGCAGCCAATCAACTGCACATTTGACCGTGGGGGGGGGGGGGGGAGGCACTGCACAACGACACAAGTCAGTTCCGTACTTGACCAGGTACTTTCCCCGTATAGATATCACCCTGTGAGAGAGGGACTGAGAGACACCAGTCAGTGTACAGATATCTCCAAGGGAGACGGGACAGAGAGACACCAGTCAGTGTACAGATATCTCCCCTAGAGAGAGGGACTGAGAGACACCAGTCAGTGTACAGATATCTCCCTGAGAGAGAGGACTGAGAGACACCAGTCAGTGTACAGATATCACCCTGAGAGAGAGGACTGAGAGACACCAGTCAGTGTACAGATATCTCCCTGAGGGAGAGGACTGAGAGACACCAGTCAGTGTACAGATATCTCCCTGAGAGAGAGGACTGAGAGACACCAGTCAGTGTACAGATACCTCCCTGAGAGAGAGGACTGAGAGACAGTCAGGGTACAGATACCTCCCTGAGAGAGAGGACTGAGAGACACCAGTCAGTGTACAGATATCTCCCTGAGGGAGAGGGGACTGAGAGACACCAGTCAGTGTACAGATATCTCCCTGAGAGAGTGGGACTGAGAGACACCAGTCAGTGTACAGATATCTCCGAGAGAGAGGGACTGAGAGACACCAGTCAGTGTACAGATATCTCCCGAAGAGAGAGGGGACTGAGAGACACCAGTCAGTGTACAGATATCTCCCTGAGAGAGAGGGGACTGAGAGACACCAGTCAGTGTACAGATATCTCCCTGAGAGAGAGGGGACTGAGAGACACCAGTCAGTGTACAGATACCTCCCTGAGAGAGAGGACTGAGAGACACCAGTCAGTGTACCGATATCACCCTGAGAGAGAGGGACTGAGAGACACCAGTCAGTGTACAGATATCACCCTGAGAGAGAGGGGTCTGAGAGACACCAGTCAGTGAACAGATATCTCCCTGAGGGAGAGGGGACTGAGAGACACCAGTCAGTGTACAGATATCTCCCTGAGAGAGTGGGACTGAGAGACACCAGTCAGTGTACTGATATCTCCCTGAGAGAGAGGGGACTGAGAGACAGTCAGTGTACAGATATCTCCCTGAGAGAGAGGGGACTGAGAGACACCAGTCAGTGTACAGATATCTCCCTGAGGGAGAGGGGACTGAGAGACACCAGTCAGTGTACAGCTACCTCCCTGAAAGACACCAGGGGGGAAAGAGAGAGGGGGACCCAAACTCTGTCCTTACCCTGCGACGGGATAACGGCCTGTGTGACGGGATTGATGACGGAGTGGAGGGAGGTGGTGGTCTGCACGGTGTGGAGCATCTCGGCCACGCCGCTCCCGGGCGGACGCAACGACGGCAGCGGCTGCGACGGTTGGTTGAGCACGGGGAGCGGGGGCCGCGGGCTGTTCACCAGCACCACCGTTCGGCCATCGGGCTTCTGGGCCGGTTGGAACATCCTGAAATGGAGAGAGAGAGAAAGAGAGAGAGAAAGGAACAACGGTGAAACATTCAACCGGATTCCCGCCACTCGGTCGGGGAGTCGGTAACAAGAGCGCCCACGAGCTGGCGCCGCAAGCCCCATTTCAAAACAACCACCCTCCTTCTCCTCTCCTCTCCCTTCGTTAAGACCCAGAACATTGGGGGAAGCAGAATTCACAACAGGTTTTAAGATATATTTTGAATTTTTTTTTTTTTTTAAGGGTCTGGGTCAAGGGCAGGCGATGGGACTGAGGGGAGATCTCTTTCAGAGAGGGGGCACAGGGCGATGGGCAAGGGATGGGACCGAGGGAGAGCTCTTTCAGAGAGGGCACGGGGATAATGGGGAAAGGGAATTAGGGGAGAGCTCTGAGGGGGCACAGGGCGATGGGGAAAGCTAATGAGGGGAGAGCTCCCTCAGAGGGGGCACAGGGCGATGGGGAAAGGGACTGAGGAGAGAGCTCCCTCAGAGGGGGCACAGGGCGATGGGGAAAGGGACTGAGGGGAGAGCTCCCTCAGAGGGGGCACAGGGCGATGGGGAAAGGGACTGAGGGGAGAGCTCCCTCAGAGGGGGCACGGGGCGATGGGGAAAGGGACTGAGGGGAGAGCTCCCTCAGAGGGGACACGGGGTGATGGGGAAAGAGAACGAGGGGAGAGCTCCCTCAGAGGGGGCACGGGGACGATGGGGAAAGGGACTGAGAGGAGAGCTCTTTCAGAGAAAGGGGGGGGGGAATAGGCTCGATGGGCTAAACGGCCTCCTTCGGTGCTGCAAGAGTGCACGATTCTGGATCGGAGACCAGACGGCAGGTGGGGACGGGAGGCGGGCGATCGCAAAGGCAATGAACCGCGCGTCCACGCAAGGTGGATTATACTGGGCGCACCCACCTGTTCACCTTCATGCGGACAGGCTTGGGGCGCGGAGGGGGGTCAGGGGCCTCCGATATCTCCTCGATCAGCTTCCTGCTCACTTTGTTCTTCGGCAGAAACGCGTCCGTTTCGTACTTGGAGAGCTTGCCCTCGATGTTGATCAGGTCGAAGATGCCGAGGTCCACCTGCTGAGGAGAACGACGAGAAACCGTGAGGCTCTCGGGTCACCACTTTCCCCCCCCCCCCGCCCCCTCACCAGCCCCCTTCCTTCTTCTCCGTTTCCTACCTCCCGGAAGGTGCTGGCTCCTCGCCATGGTACGGGGCGCACCGGCTCCCCAAGTGCCCCACCCTTCCCGCCTGAGCCTGCCAAGCAACTCTCGGCCGGCTGCTCGACCAGAGGCCATCGCAGCACAGTCCTGTCCCCCGTGCTCACCCAACAGACACACACACACACACACAGGAGCTCATGAACAGGAGCAGAAACCAGGGGTACGGTATAGCGTAGTGGTTATGTTACTGGACTAGCAATCCAGAGGCCTGGACTAACGATCTGTAGTAAATGAAGTTCAAATCTCCACCACGGCAGCTGGGGAATTTAAATTCAGTTTAATAAAAAATTAAACGGGGACCTACTGGATCGTCATGGAAACCCACCCGGTTCACTAATGTCCCTTTAGGGAAGGAAATCAACCGTCCACACCCGGTCTGGCCGATATGTGCGACTCCAGACCCACAGCAATGTGGTTGACTCTTAACTGCCCTCTGAAACGGCCGAGCAGGCCAAGGCAGCGGCTCACCACCACCACATCTCAATTAGGGATGGGCAATAAATGCTGGCTTTGCCAGCGACGCCCACATCCCACGAATGAATAACACCGCGCCCCACCCCCCGCCCAAAAAAGACTGGGTGACAGCAGTGTAGTCAATTCAGCTGCCTGCTGCGAGTGGTGGGGCGGCGCAGTACACCACCGGATAACGACCTGCCAACTCGGACTAGGCCTGGGTCTTTCCTGCTGTGTGCGCGCGTGGCATGGGATCAGTCCAACTCCGGGTGTGTGCGTGTGCGTGCGCGTGTGTTAATGCATTCAAACGCAGGCCTTACCTTGAAGGGCTCGTGCTCCAGGGCCCGGAGGACGCAGGAGGCAGTGGTGTAGCAGATGCCTTTGATGATGAACGGGGAGTGGATGGGCCGGGGGTCGAAGAGGTTGGGGTGGTTGCAGACCTTGCGCAGCTGCATCAGGATGTTGATGACACTCATGAAGTGCCCGGTCTCCAGGGTCTCTTTGGTACTGGACGGAGTATACAAAAACACACAATGCACGGGTCACTCATCCATTTGGGGGGGGGAGTTGGGGAGGGAGACGGAAGGGCAGCTGCTGCACCAGTGATTTCCACAGGGGGGAGAGAAGCATCAAACTGGATCGAATCTCAGCACAGACAGAGGCCGCTTGGGCCCATCGTGCCTGTGCCGGCTCTTTGGTACAGCTCGCCAATTAGTCCCGCTCTATTCCCATTGCCCTGCAAATTTTTCTTCAAGTATTGATCCAATTCCTTTTACTGTTGAATCTGCTTCCACTGCCCTTTCCCGGTCACAATTCGCTGTCGAAAATAAATTGCTCCTCCTCTCTCTCTCTCTCTCTCCCCTCCTCTAGTTCTTTTGACAATTCTCTTAAATCTGTGTCCCCTGGTTAATGACCTGACTGCCACTGGAAACATCAAATCTTCCCTTGGCCTCCTCTGCTCTAAGGGGAACTATCACAGCTTCTCCAGTCCCTCCACATAACTGAAGTCCCTCATCCCTGGAATGAAAGTGGAAACATCTTCTCTACGTCTACCCCATCGAACCCCTCAAAAATATTGAAGATCTCTAATGTGGTCACTCCTCAACTTTCACAATCTTTCCTCAACCTCTTAGTTGACGTATCATCCTTGTAAATCTTTTTTGCACCTTCACCCAGGCCTCTATATCCTTTCAATAATAGAGACCAAAACTGTTCACAACACTCCAAGTGTGGCCTAACCAAGTTTCGATACATGTTTCACCTATCTTCTCACTGTCCCATCAAACCCTCCCAGGGCAGGTACAGCACGGCTTAGATACAGAGTAAAGCTCCCTCTACACTGTCCCATCAAACACTCCCAGGGCAGGTACAGCACGGGTTAGATACAGAGTAAAGCTCCCCCTACACTGTCCCATCAAACACTCCCAGGGCAGGTACAGCACGGGTTAGATACAGAGTAAAGCTCCCTCTACACTGTCCCATCACACTCTCCCAGGGCAGGTACAGCACGGGGTTAGATACAGAGTAAAGCTCCCTCTACACTGACCCATCAAAAACTCCCAGGGCAGGTACAGCATGGGTTAGATACAGAGTAAAGCTCCCTCTACACTGCCCCATCAAACACTCCCAGGGCAGGTACAGCACGGGGTGAGATACAGAGTAAAGCTCCCTCTACACTGTCCCATCAAACACTCCCAGGGCAGGTACAGCACGGGTTAGATACAGAGTAAAGCTCCCTCTACACTGTCCCATCACACTCTCCCAGGGCAGGTACAGCACGGGGTTAGATACAGAGTAAAGCTCCCTCTACACTGACCCATCAAAAACTCCCAGGGCAGGTACAGCATGGGTTAGATACAGAGTAAAGCTCCCTCTACACTGCCCCATCAAACACTCCCAGGGCAGGTACAGCACGGGGTGAGATACAGAGTAAAGCTCCCTCTACACTGTCCCATCAAACACTCCCTGGGCAGGTACATCCTGGGGGTCATCACTGACCAGAAACTTAACTGGACCAGCCACGTAAATACTGCGGCTATCGGAACAGGTCAGAGGCTGGGCATTCTGCGGCGAGTGACTCACCTCCCGACTCCCCAAAGCCTTTCCACCATCTGCAAGGCACAATTCAGGAGTGTGATGGAAGACTCTCCACCTGCCTGGATGAGTGCAGCTCCAACAAGGAAGTCAACACCATCCAGGACAAAGCAGCCCCAACCACCACCTTAAACATTCACTCCCTCCACCACTGGCGCACCGTGGCTGCAGGGTGTACCATCTACAAGATGCACTGCAGCAACTCGCCAACGCCGCCCAAACCTGCAACCTCCACCACCTACAAGGACAAGGGCAACAGGCTCATGGGAACACCATCACCTCCAAGTCACACAGCACACTGACTTGGAAATATATTGCCGTTCCTTCATAGTCGCTGGGTCAAAATCCTGGAATTCCCTCCCCTAACTGCACTGTGGGAGTACCTTCACCACACGGACTGCAGCAGTTCAAGGAGGATATACTTGTCATAGAGGGAGTGCAACGAAGGTTCACCAGACTGGTTCCTGGGATGGGGGGGATTGTCCTATGAGGAGAGATTGAGTAGACTAGGCCTGTATTCTCCAGAGTTTAGAAGAATAAGAGGTGATCTCATTGAAACATACAAAATTCTGACAGGACTTGACAGGGTAGATGCAGGGAGGATGTTTCCCCTGGCTGGGGAGTCTAGAACCAGGGGGTCACAGTCTCAGAATAAGGGGTCGGCCATTTAGGACTGAGATGAGGAGGAATTTCTTCACTCAGAGGGTGGTGAATCTTTGGAATTCTCTGCCCCAGAGGGCTGTGGAGGCTCAGTCGTTGAGTATATTCAAGACAGAGATCGATAAATGTTGAATATTAAGGGATATGGGGATAGTGCAGGAAAGTGGAGATGAGGTAGATGATCAGCCATGATCTTATTGAATGGCAGAGCAGGCTCGAAGGGCCAAATGGCTGACTCCAGCTCCTATTTCTTATGTTCTTATAAGTAGGCTGTTCACCACCAGCTTCTCAAGGGCAATTAGGGATGGGCAATAAATGCTGGCCTTGCCAGTGACGCCCACAGGAAATTTTTTTTTAAAAAAAGGATAGAAACAGAGTAAAGCTCCCTCTGCACTGGCCCAGGAATCTGAAGCTCCTGTGAGATCGCTCCCCGTTTCTTCCCCCCCGTGTGGTAGCGTGGCGCGGTCACTTACGAGGCCTGGGACATGAAGTCGTCGTACAGGTAGCGCTGGCGCTTGGAAAGCCGACACTGCACCACGTGCTCGTATTTCTTTGGCATCTGCTTCTCGACGTCCACCTTGATCCTACGCAGGAGGAAGGGCCGGAGGACCTGGGGAAAACGGGAGAAATTAATATAAAAACCCCCGAGCTTAATAAATCCACCGGCGACTCCATAAATCAGCAGCCGCCAACGGACACATTGGGTATCGGGACAACGGGCAGCATTTTTCTCTCTTACCTTCCTCCCTGACCACACACACACACACACACACACACACACAGAGGTGACCCCAAGAACCCCCAATCCCCAGAATCACACTCTGCTCCTCAGCAAGTGGGGGGTCCCCAGTAGACCCAGGCCAGCTACTGTAGACCACGGCCTTAAATTGTTGTTTGCCATTCCCCAGTTAGCGGGGTCTCTGGACCCGGAATACCAAGAACAGAAGAATTCGGAGCAGGAGTCGGCCATACGACCCCTTGACCCTGCTCCTCCATTCAATCAGATCAGAGAGCAAGTTATTATCTTAATGGCGAGAAACTGGAAAGTACTGCAGTACAAAGGGATCTGGGGGTCTTGGTGCAAGAAAATCAAAAAGTTAGTATGCAGGTGCAGCAGGTGATCAAGAAAGCCAATGGAATGTTGGCTTTTATTGCTAGGGGGATAGATTATAAAAACAGGGAGGTATTGCTGCAGTTGTATAGGGTATTGGTGAGACCGCACCTGGAGTACTGCACACAGTTTTGGTGTCCATACTTAAGAAAAGACATACTTGCTCTCGAGTCAGTACAAAGAAGGTTCACTCGGTTAATCCCCGGGATGAGGGGGTGGACATATGAGGAGAGGTTGAGTAGATTGGGACTCTACTCATTGGAGTTCAGAAGAGTGAGAGGCGATCTTATTGAAACATATAAGATTGTGAAGGGGCTTGATCGGGTGGACGCGGTGCGGATGTTCCCAATGATGGGTGAAACTAGAACTAGGGGACATAATCTTAGAATAAGGGCTGCTCTTTCAAAACTGAGATGAGGAGAAACTTTTTCACTCAGAGGGTAGTGGGTCTGTGGAATTTGCTACCCCAGGAAGCTGTGGTAGCTACTTCATTAAATAAATTTAAAACAGAAATAGACCGTTTCCTAGAAGTAAAGGGAATCAGGGGTTACGGGGAGCGGGCTGGAAATTGGACATGAGTTTGAGTTCGGATCGGTCAAGGCCCTGTGGGTGGCGGAGCGGGCCCAGGGGCCGAGTGGCCTGGTCCTGCTCCTACTACTTGTGTTCTTATCTTCCACTTCAACTCCACTTTCCCGCACTATCCCCATATCCCTTAATTGCCCTGCAGTCCAAAAATCTACATCTCAGTCAACGACTTTGGAGAAGAGAATTCCAAAGATCCACAACCCTCAGTGAAGAAATTCCTCCTCATCTCAGTCTTAAATGGCCAACCCCTTATCCTAGACTATGCCCCCTAGTTCTAGACACTCCAGCCAGGAGGAAACAGCCTCTCAGCATCTACCCTGTCAATCCCCCTCAGAATCTTAACATGTTTCAATGAGATCACCTCTCATTCTTCTAAACTCCAGAGAGTATCGGCCCAGTCTACTCAATCACTCCTCATAGGACAGCCCTCATCCCAGGGATCAATCTGGCGAACCTTCGTTGCACCGCCTCTAAGGCAAGTACATCCTTCCTTAAATAAGGAAACCAAGACTGTGCACAGTACTCCAGGTGCGGTCTCACCAGAGCCCTGTACAATTGTAGCAAGACTTCCTTACTCTTGTACTCCAACCCTCGAGCGATAAAGGCCAACATGCCGTTTGCCTTCCTAATTTGCTTGCTGTACCTGCATGCCAACTCCCCGTTTCTTGTACGAGAACACTTCAATCTCTCTGAACACCAACACTTAATACAAAAGCAAAATACTGCGGACGCTGGAAATCTGAAATAAAAACAGAAAATGCTGGCGCTTGGAAAGCCGACACTGCACCACGAGCTCGCAATTCTTTGGCATCTGCTTCTCTGCCTCTTACGCTGTTCCGATGAAGCTCAACGTAAGCTGAAGGAACAGCACCTCATCTCTTGATTAGGCACTTTACAGCCTTCTGGACTCAACATAGAGTTCAACAATTTCAGACCATAACCTCGGCCCCTATCATTTTTTTTCTCTCTCTCACATGGCAGCTGTCGATGATTCTGCCATCGCCATTTACACCTTATCTAGAGTCATCTTTTGTTTCTTAACTTGTCCCATTACCATCTCCTTTTGCCTTGCACCATCATCCCTTTTGTCTTTTAATCTCTCCTGCCTTCCATCCTGTCACAGATCTTCCCTTTTGTTCTTTCCTCCCCTCCCCCATTTCCCCGCCCCTGCACTTGCATAAAAACCTGTTCCATCTCCAGCTTTTTCCAGTTCTGACGAAGGGTCATCGACCTGAAACGTTAACTCTGTTTCTCTCTCAACAGATGCTGCCTGACCTGCTGAGTATTACCAACATTTAATAGTTTCTCACCATTTTCTGTTTTTCTATTCTTCCTACCAAAGTGAATAACCTCACATTGCAACAACCTGTCTAGATCGTTTTGCCGGCTCTTTGTGTCCTCCTCGCATCCTACTTTTCCACCTAGCTTTGTATTGTGGATACATTGCACTCTGTCCCTTCTAAGTTATTGATATAGATTGTGAATAGCTGAGGCCCAAGCACTGATCCTTGCGGCACCCCCACGAGTTACAGCCTGCCAATCTGAAAATGACCCGTTTATCCAGACTCTGTTTTCTGTCTGTTAACCAATCTTTTATCCTTGTTAATACTTTTCCCCCTGCTCTACATTCCCCAGTTAGTGGGGTCTATGAAGGAACTGTGTGGGGTGGGATGAAAAAGAGCTTCCCAGTGTCCTGGGGGGGGTGGAGACTCCTCCCTCAACCAACACCACACAGATCAAACTGGGACGTTTGTCGCGTTGCGGTTCGTGGGATCTTGCTGTGCGCAAAACGGCACACGACAGCCACTGCGCTATAAAAAGGACGGGGTGTTGGGGGGAGACAGAACACTGCGTAAATTCAATTCGCCTCAAACCTATCTGGCAGAAAGGCTTGCTCTTCCTCAGAAGACTGGGCTTCGGGGTGTTTACAGGGCGATCGATGTAGTGCAAAGGTGACTCTGCACGTGCTTCTCCCACGCTCGCACTGTGCCCTCCCCTCCCCTCCCGTGGGTGGCCCAGCCACTGTACGGGCTGCAGCCACCTGAGCGAGAGGTGAAAGGGGGGAGGTGAGGTGGGTATGTGAAGATTGCTCAATCCCTCCAAGGTCACCAGGCATCTCGCGGCGGGAGGGGGATACGCCGGACCCTCATCAGAGCTTCCCACCCCATCCCCAAAGCCCGCCTGCTTCCACCTCCGCAACATCACCGGTCACCGCCCCTGCCTCGGCCCAGTCTGCTGCTGAAACCCTTGAACGTGCCTTTGGGCACCTCCAGATCCGTAAACTTCGGCTCATCCACAACTCTTGCTGCGTCGTCTCCTAACTCGCACCAAGTCCCGTTCACCCATCACCCTCTGTGCTCGCTGACCTACACTGGCTCCCAGTCCAGCAACGCCTCGATTTAAAAATTCTCGTCCCCGTGTTCAAATCCGGCCATGGTCACCCCCCCCCCAATATCTCTGTAACCTCCTCCAGCACTACAACCCTCCGAGATCTCTGCACTCCTCCAATTCTGGCCTCTTGCTCATCCCCGATTTTCATCGCTCCACCATTGGCGGCCGTGCCTTCAGCCACCCAGGCCCGAAGCTCTTGAATTCCCTCCCTAAACCTTTCTCCTCCTTCAAGACTCTCCGAACCTCTCCTTCTTGGGGTCACCTTTGCCTGATTACACCATCTGCTGTAGCAAGGCGATGAATACCCAGTTAAGCTGGGGGTTATTTTTTTTTCAGTGATATTAAAATCGAGGGAGGAATATTAGCACCAGTGGGGAGAACTCTCCCCCTTTTCTTCCAACAGTGTGTCCGTGGGATCTTTTAACAGCCAACCGAACAAGGAAGATTGGGCCTGGGTTTAACGTTACAGGAAGGGAGGGAGGGACGGACGGAGGGGAGGCACGGGGAACTACAGACCAGTTAGCCTGACATCAGTAGTAGGGAAAATCCTAGAATCTATTATTAAGGACGTGGTAACAGGGCACTTAGAAAATCATAATACGATTGGGCAGAGTCGACACGGATTTATGAAAGGGAAATCATGTTTGACGAATCTGTTGGGAGTTTTTTTTGAGGTTGGAACGAGCAGAATAGATAAGGGGGAACCAGTGGATGTGGTGTAGTTGGATTTTCAGAAAGCATTCGATAAGGTGCCACACAAGAGGTTATTAAACAAAATTAGGGCTCATGGGATTGGGGGTAATATACTAGCATAGATTGAGGATTGGTTAACGGACAGAAAACAGAGTGGGAATAAACAGGTCATTTTCGGGTTGGCAGGCTGTAACTGGTGGGGTAACGCAAGCATTAGTGCCTGGGCCTCAGCTATTCACAATCTAGATCAATGATTTGGATGTAATATATCCCAAGTTTGCTGATGATACAAAGCTAGGGAATGTAAGTTGTGAGGAGGATGCAAAGAGGCTTCAAGGGGATATAGACAGGCTAAGTGAGTGGGCAAGGACATGGCAAATGGAATATAATGTGGAGAAATGTAAAGTTATCCACTTTGAAGGAAATATAGAAAAGCAGAGTATTTTTTAAATGGAAAGAGATTGGGAAATGTTGGTGTTCAGAGGGACCTGGGTGTCCTTGTACATGAATCACTGGAAGTTAACAAGCAGGTACAGCAAGCAATTAGGAAAGCAAAGGGTATGTTGGCCTTTATTACAAGAAGATTTGAGTATAAAAGTAAAGACGTCTTACTGCAATTATATAGGGCCCCGGTGAGACCACATCTGGAGTATTGTGTATAGTTTTGGTCTCCTTACCTAAGGAAGGATATACTTGTCATAGAGGGAGTGCAACGAAGGTTCACCAGACTGATTCCTGGGATGGGGGGATTGAGCAGACTAGGCCTATATTCCCTAGAGTTTAGAAGAATGAGAGGTGATCTCATTGAAACATAAAATTCTGACAGGGTTTGACAGGATAGATGCAGGGAGGATGTTTCCCCTGGCTGGGGAGTCTAGAACCAGGGGTCCCAGTCTCAGAATAAGGGGTCGGCCATTTAGGACTGAGATGAGGAGGAATTTCTTCACTCAGAGGGTGGTGAATCTTTGAAATTCTCTACCCCAGAGGGCTGTGGAGGCTCAGTCGTTGAGTATATTCAAGACAGAGATCGATAGGTTTTTGGATATTAAGGGAATCGAGGGATATGGGGATAGTGCAGAAAGGTGGAGTTGAGGTCGAAGATCAGCCATGATCTTATTGAATGGCTGACGCCAGCTCCTATTTCTTATGTTCTTGAGAGTAGGGCTCAGGATTCCTACCTTGTGCAGTCGCTTGACGAGGTTCTCGTTGTACTCCTGGCTGCCCTCGATCATTCCCGTCAGCGGATTGGAGAACCACTCCTTGAACTCGCGGTGGGACTGGAAGACGTGCGGCATCAGGAAGTGCATAAGGGACCAGAGCTCCATCAGGCTGTTCTGCAGCGGGGTCCCCGTCAGGAGTAGACGTCGCTGGCTGTCAACACACGAGAGACACACCGGTGAGAGACAGGGGAACACGAGCCGGCACAAGGGGTGGCGAGAAGGCCAAGGGGGTGAAGGTTGAGAAAGGGGCGGTGGAGGGGGGGCGAGGGTTAAGAATGGAGCGGAAGGAGGGTACGGGAGGGGCACAGGTTAGAAAAGTGGCAGGGAAGTGGTACGGGAGGGCACGGGATAAGGGTTAAGAAAGGAGGTTAGAGAAAGGAGGGAGGGGGTAAGAGAGCATCGGGGGGCAAAGTTTAAGGCAGGGAGCGTGAGGGGTAAGGCAGTGGCGGGGTTCAAGGGGGAAGGGAATGGCAGGGAACGTGAGGGGTAAGGCAGTGGCGGGGTTCAAGGGGTAAGGGAGTGGCAGGGGGCAAAGTTTAAGGCAGGGAGCGTGGGGGTAAGGGAGCGGAAGGGTAAAGGAGAGTCGGGGAGGGGGCAAAGTTTAAGGGATAGGCAAGGTAAGGGAGGGGCAGGGGTAAGGACTACGGGCAGGGCATGGGGGGGTAAAGGTGCGGCAGGGGTGAGGGATAAGGGAGGGGCAGCAAGTTTAGGGATGGTACGGGGTGGGCGGGGTAAAGGATAAGGGAGCGGTGGGACAGGGTTAAGTTTGAGGGAAGGGGTGGGGGTAAGGTGGGAGCGGAGGATAACAGATGGGTACAGGAGGGGCAGGGGTGAGGGGTTAAGGGGAGATTCGGGGAGGGGATACGGACCTGTTGAAGTTGAGCAACGACTGCCAGCGTTGGGACTTGAAGTTCTTGATGTTTTGGGCCTCGTCCAGGATCATGTACTTCCAGTTCTTCCGGCGAAAGGCCTGGTGATCTTGGAGCACCAGCTTGTAGGAGGTGATGCAGACGTGGAAAGCATTTGGCTTGGTCCAGCCCTGGAGAGGGGGGGGGGGCAAAAAGGAAAACAAAACATTATTAAACCCCCATTAACCGTGCACGTGCACCCCCCCCTCCCCGAGACTCTGGCCTGGGTCACCCTCGGGCACAGTAAGCACTGCTATTTGACCGCAGTGGGCATAGTTGAAAAAAAATGGTCGACCCCCCCACCACACTAGCACTTTTTTGGGGAAAAAAAAGGGAGTCACTGGGATAAGAGAGCTGGAGCAGGTTCCCTGGGTGGGTGATTTTTATTTTGCCCTCCCTCACACCCATGGGCACTTAACAGCCTCAAACCTACTGGTCCCGCGAGATCACCAGTCAGCACAGCCCGCGAGATCAGCTCAGTCACTAGCTGATTGAATGGTCGAACGGGCTGAACCGCCTCCTCCTGGTCCCTGTAGGGCCCCGAGCGGAGCTCTCTCTCTCTCTCACCTGTCGTTTCATCTTGCGCTCCTTCTGGACTCCGTAGTAGGTGAGGATCTTGAACGAGGGGCACCAGCGTTTGAACTCCATCTCCCAGTTCAGCATCACGCTGGTGGGCACGATGATCAGGTGGGGGCCCCAGTTGCCTAGGAGATGATGGAAGAGGATCAGGCTCAGGATGGACGGACGGACGACAGCGGCACCGCCCCCTCCGACTGCGCGGCGCTCCCTCAGCACCGCCCGTCCGACAGCGTGGCGCTCCCTCCGACACCGCGGCGCTCCCTCCGTACCACCAAATCACAGGGGAACGCTCCCCCATCAACCCAACCCCATCGCGCAAGAAGCGGAGTACCTTTCTCGATCGCCAGGTGGGCGAGGAGGGCGATGGTTTGGATGGTCTTGCCAAGGCCCATCTCGTCGGCCAGAATCCCATTGAGCTTCTTCTCGTACATGGTGACCAGCCAGTCCAGGCCGATGTGCTGGTACTCCCGAAGGGTCCCGCGCAGGAGCGAGGGAACGGGGGTCTTCACCTGAAACACACACACACACAGGCGGAGAGCGCCCCATTCAACAACAGCCTGACCACGACCATCTCCGCACGGAGTCGCTGCCCAGAGGGCTGGCGGGGAGGGCGAGCGAGCAAATTCACGTCCAGGCTAGTCCAGATCCAGTGGCGCATGACAGGCTAAGATGCGAACGAATCAAGTTTATGGGAAAATGAATAGGGGATGGGCTGCATCCTCTGGTTGGGGGAGTCAGCCACGAGGGGTCACCCAGGGAGCGAGAAGAGGGGGGGGGGGGTAACTAAATTAACCCTTCACTCAATGCCAGTGAGCCCTCTCTCGACAAGATCGAACGTGAATCCCCATCTCACACGTCCCTCATCCCAGCCCATCCAGGAAACCTCGGGAACACACGCATCCCAGCCAACATCCGGTGTTCCCGACTGGATCACTGCTGCCCCCTCACTCCCTTCTCTCCGCCAGCACCTTCTCCTCGCCCCCTTTCTCCCACCTCCTCGATCAGGCCGCTCCTTACGCTCTGCCCCCGACTTCTCTACCCACAAGCCCCTCCAGCTTCCCACTTCACCACCACCATTCTCCGAGTAGGTTTGAGGGCCGCCCGCACCCCCCGCAGATTGCCCACCCCCCGCGACATTTTCCCAGGTGAGCAGTGCTGTATGACCATGGGTCCTCCTTCACTGCCCCCCTCTCGGCCTCTTCCCCCACCCCCTCGCTCCTGCCCGCCGTTCCCACTTGTCCCTCCCATCTCTCGCCTCCACCCTCCCACCTCCTCCACTCCATCACTCCTCCCTTGCCCCTTGACGGCCATCCCCTCCCCTCCTTGCCCCTCCCCTCGAACGCTCGGGTACCTGGGTGGTGGCCAGCGTGTAGCCCTTGGGCTGGAGGCTCTCGGCTGCTGCCGCGATGTCCGTGATCTCCTTCTTCGGCCCTTTAGCATCGGCCTGGACAAGCTCACGGCTCGGCTCCCCATCCCCGGGCTCACGCTGGAGCAGGTACTCCACCCCAATATCCTCCTCCGCATTGTCCTCATCCTCCTCCTCCTCCTCTTCCTCCTCCTCCTCTTCATCACCTTCATCCTCATCTGTTGCGGTCGAGTCTTCGGACCCTGTGGGCGAGGAAACCGAGTGAACCATGGACAAGGACACAGAGCAGGAAAGGCCCAGGCTCCATCCCTGGCCTTTGCTGCATTAGTCGGTTTAGTTTGTGATCAATACAGGGCTATGGGGAGAGAGCGGGGCAGTGAGATTAGTTTGGAGATTGATACAAGGCTATGGGGAGAGAGCGGGGCAGTGGGATTAGTTTGGGGATTGATGCAGGGCAATGGGGAGAGAGCGGGGCAGTGGGCTATGGGGAGAGAGTGGGGCAGTGAGATTAGTTTGGGGATTGATACAGGGCTATGGGGAGAGAGCAGGGCAGTGAGATTAGTTTGGGGATTGATACAGGGCTGTGGGGAGAGCGGGGCAGTGGGATTAGTTTGGGGATTGATACAGGGCTATGGGGAGAGCGGGGCAGTGGGATTAGTTTGGGGATTGATACAGGGCTATGGGGAGAGCGGGGCAGTGAGATTAGTTTGGGATTGATACAGGGCTATGGGGAGAGAGCGGGGCAGTGAGATTAGTTTGGGGATTGATACAGGGCTGTGGGGAGAGCGGGGCAGTGGGATTAGTTTGGGGATTGATACAGGGCTATGGGGAGAGCGGGGCAGTGGGATTAGTTTGGGGATTGATACAGGGCTATGGGGAGAGCGGGGCAGTGAGATTAGTTTGGGATTGATACAGGGCTATGGGGAGAGAGCGGGGCAGTGAGATTAGTTTGGGATTGATACAGGGCTATGGGGAGAGAGCAGGGCAGTGGGATTAGTTTGGGGATTGATACAGGGCTGTGGGGAGAGCGGGGATTTCCTCACCTGTCGAACTGCTGCTTTCCTCATCCTCTGTGCTGGTCTCATCATCTTCCTCGTCATCGTCCTCCTCCTCCTCTTCCGTGTCGGAACTGTCATCGGAGTCGGACTCTGGCGTATCGAAGGAGTCAGAGAAAGCCGCACTGTACTTCTTCAACAAGTCCTCCACGGGCAACTCGCCTGCACAGAGAGGGGCGGGAACGAACGGCGATTTAAAAAACACTCACCCACACAGGGAAAGGGGTTTGAAATAATCGCGGGAGTTCAGTTCCCTTACTCTCTTTGGCCAGGGCATCCAGCTCTGCTTTGGGGTCCTCATCTCCCGCTAGCTCTTCCTCCGCGTCGATCGTCTCCTCCTCATCCTCGCCTGCAGACAACAAACCGCCAGATACAGCGACACCGAGAGGGGGGATCATCAATCAATAGCCCTCCGCCCCCGCCCCATACCCCTCGATTAGAGTCCAGCCTGTATCTCACTCCCAGGTACGTGTTACTCTATATATAAACCCCCCGAACCCCTCGATTAGATTCCAGCCTGTAACTCACTCCCGGGTAACTGTTATTCTATATATAAACCCACCGAACCCCTCGATTAGATTCCAGCCTGTAACTCACTCCCGGGTATCTGTAATTCTATATATTAAATACCCGAACCCCTCGATTAGATTCCAGCCTGTAACTCACTCCCGGGGATCTGTTATTCTATATATAAACCCACCGATCTCCTCGATTAGATTCCAGCCTGTAACTCACTCCCGGGTATCTGTTATTCTATATATAAACCCCCCCGAACCCCTCGATTAGATTCCAGCCTGTAACTCACTCCCGGGTATCTGTTATTCTATATATAAACACCCCCGAACTCCTCGATTAGATTCCAGCCTCTAGCTCACTCGGGATTAATCTCTGGTGGCAAGGTAACTGATCTCCATTGCTGAAACAAGAGAAACACCACACTTAGCCTCAGTGCAGAGCCTCGGGGAATGGGGGCATTCATTCCTGTATTTACCCATTTGCGCTCCAAGCCAAGGAGATGATCGCACTCACTTATGCCACGGTTCCCACAGTCCCACATCAGCGAGGGGGATACGATGGCCGGGAGGGGAGAATTGACAAGGCGCGTGCCTTGGCGCTCGGGCCACGCTTACCTTCATCATCGTCGGCCGTGAACTCCTCGTCCTCCAGCTCCTCCCGCTGCACTTTGCTCCTGCCTGGAGGTCGGTGTGTGTTCTGCGCAATGGGACGGAAAATAATTTTCAGCCTGGCCAACTTCACGCGCCTGTGGGAACATCTCTTGTGGGGTGGGGGGATATCAAACCACCTGGAAATTCATTCAGCATTTCTTTCAAAAAACCAAGTTTTATTTGGGGGTGGGGGTGGGGGGGGCGCGCGGAGGAAGAGAGGGTGATTGATTAGGGAGCAATGTGAGGCATAGGGTCAAAGATCAATGAAAAACAAAATGAGCTTACAAGCTCTGGGAAAGTCATCGGTGCGTCGAAGTGTTTTGCACTTGGACGGTGCAAACCACCAACCCGACAGCACGGAACACCCTCAGTGCAGCGCTCCCTCAGTACAGCCCTCTCCGACAGTGCAGCGCTCTCAGTACAGCCCTCTCCGACAGTGCAGCGCTCCCTCAGTACAGCCCTCTCCGACAGTGCGGCGCTCCCTCAGTACTGCCCCCCCTCAGTACTGCCCCTCCGACAGTGCAGCGCTCCCTCAGTACTGCCCCTCCGACACTGCAGCGCTCTCAGTACCGCCCCTCCGACAGTGCGGCGCTCCCTCAGTACTGCCCCTCCGACAGTGCAGCGCTCCCTCAGTACTGCCCCTCCGACAGTGCAGCGCACCCTCAGTACAGCCCTTTCCGACAGTGCAGCGCTCCCTCAGTACTGCCCCTCCGACAGTGCGGCGCTCCCTCAGTACTGACCCTCCGACAGTGCGGCGCTCCCTCAGTACTGACCGTCCGATAGGTCGGCGCTCCCTCAGTACTGCCCCTCCGACAGTGCGGCGCTCCCTCAGTACTGACCCTCCGACAGTGCGACGCTCCCTCAGTACTGACCCTCCGACAGTGCGGCGCTCCCTCAGTACTGCCCCTCCGACAGTGCGGCGCTCCCTCAGTACTGCCCCTCCGACAGTGCGGCGCTCACTCAGTACTGCCCCTCCGACAGTGCGGCGCTCCCTCAGTACTGACCCTCCGACAGTGCGGCGCTCCCTCAGTACTGCCCCTCCAACAGTGCGGCGCTCCCTCAGTACTGACCCTCCGACAGTGCGGCGCTCCCTCAGTACTGACCCTCCGACAGTGCTGCGCTCCCTCAGTACTGACCCTCCGACAGTGCGGCGCTCCCTCAGTACTGCCCGTCCGACAGTGCGGCGCTCCCTCAGTACTGATGGGACTCGAGTGTCTGGGAGATGGGCTGGACCCACGAGCTTCTGATGTCGGAGATTGGCCAACGCGATGGCTAAAATTGGCCAATGAGATCGGTGGAAAGCGCCACCTTGCTGTGGCCACCTGACCCACGACCGGCCAACAGGATTGGAACTTGAACCCACCTGCGGCGCTTTGCTGGACCTGGGCCGCTGGTCCTCGGATGATTCGCTGCCGCTGCTCTCCCCGCTCTCCACCTCCTCCTCCTCCTCCAGCCCGGCCGGCAGGGAACGCAGCACCTCCTCCAGCGGCAGCTCGCTCTCCCGCCTCAGCAGCTCGATCTCCCGCCTCCGCGTCTCCGCATCGTTGCCAGCCTGCTTTTCCTCCACCTCGATCGTCTCCTCGTCGTCCTCCTCCTCATGCGGCTCGAAATCTGCGGGGGTGAGGGGGGAGGAGGAAGCAGGCAAAGCAGGAGTTAGGGGCATCTTCCGTGGGCCATCCCCCACCTTCCCATAGCAGCAGTGCACGCGCGCGCACCGTTTGCCCTGTTTTCTCTCTCTCGCCACAGAATACCCAAGCCTCTGACCTGCTCTTGCAGCCATAGTATTTGTGTGGCTGCTCCAGTTAAGTTTCTTGGCAATGGCGAACCCCAGGATGTCGACGGTGAGGGACTCGACGATGGTAATTATCGCCAGTCTCCGCCCCTGCCTCAGCCCATCTGCTGCTGAAACCCTCATCCATGCCCACGTTACCTGTAGACGAACGTACGAATTAGGAGCAGGAGCCGGCCACTCGGCCCCTCGAGCCTGCTCCGCCATTCAATAAGATCATGGCCGATCCCAGTACTCCACATTCCCGCCTACCCCCGATAACCTTTCGCCCCCCTTTGCTCATCAAGAATCTATCTACCTCTGCCTTAAAAATATTCAAAGACTCTGCTGCCACCGCCCTCTGAGGAAGAGAATTCCAAAGACTCACGACCCTCTGCGAGAAACAATTTCTCCTCATCTCTGTTTTAAATGGGCGACCCATTATTTTTTTTTTTAAAACAGTGACCCAGAGTTCTAGATTCTCCCACCAGAGGAAACATCCTCTCCACATCCACCCTGTCAAGACCCCTCAGGATTTTATATGTTTCAATCACATTGGGCAAGTGGGAACACCACTACCTGACCATACATAATTGAAGCACCCTCTCACACTCAGTTGCACTGTGACTTTGACCTTCTCACAGCCACAGCCCGTAACGCGCAGAAATCCATAGATGCTCTAGAATACACAGTAAGAATCCACAATCTGCGGGGTAAGAAGTCATTTAGCCCATCTCACAGACTTTTAACGTGTCGAATTATTACATTTCATTAGCATGGTGGGGAAATGGAGTTAAGATACAGAGCAGCCATGATCTACTATGCCAACGCTCTCCTGGCAGGCCTCCCATCTTGCAACCCTGCGTGAACTTCAGCTCATCCAAAACTCTGCTGCACCGTGTCCTAACTGGCACCAAGTCCTGCTCAGCCATCGCCACCTCCCCCCCACCACTGTGCTCGCTGACTGAGAGGATGGGGGGGGGGGGGGGGGGGGGGCGTAAACTTTGTTCCTCCTCTTAAGTAACACAGTCGGCACGGAGACAGCCGACTGTGGGTTGCAGCGGAGAATCTCTTTCAGCCCCAGCTACCAAATCCCTGCCTACGGCAATAAGGCAGCGACCTGTTTAAAGGGCTATCTTTGGTGCATTGGTTTAAACATTCCCGTTCACTAACCCGTGCTGTACCTGCCCAGGGAGTGTTTAATGCGACAGTGTAGAGGGAGCTTTACTCTGTATCTAACCTGTGCTGTACCTGCCCTGGGAGTGTTTGCTGGGACAGTGTAGAGGGAGCTTTACTCTGTATCTAACCCCGTGCTGTACCTGCCCTGGGAGTGTTTGATGGGACAGTGTAGAGGGAGCTTTACTCTGTATCTAACCCGTGCTGTACCTGTCCTGGGAGTGTTTGATGGGACAGTGTAGAGGGAGCTTTACTCTGTATCTAACCCCGTGCTGTACCTGCCCTGGGAGTGTTTGATGGGACAGTGTAGAGGGAGCTTTACTCTGTATCTAACCCGTGCTGTACCTGCCCTGGGAGTGTTTGATGGGACAGTGTAGAGGGAGCTTTACTCTGTATCTAACCCGTGCTGTACCTGCCCTGGGAGTGTTTGATGGGGACAGTGTAGAGGGAGCTTTACTCTGTATCTAACCCGTACCATACTTGCTGGGATGTTTGATGTCGGTGGTGGGTGGGGCAGTTGGAGAAGAGGGTGGAGCAGGGGGGGGGGGGGGGGGGGGGGGGCGGAGGAGAGACCGACAAGACATGCGGACGAGGGACGGGATCGACGCGGGTGGGAGAGTCGTCGAATGTAACGAGAAGTCGGGGCGCAGACCCAGAAAAGGGGGGGGAAAGAAACAAGAGCCCACGCGGACCCACCTTCGTCCTCCGTGGCAGAACCGGAGACGGGAGGGCTGGAGGCGGCCGAGCCGGCGAGGGACGAGCCGAGCTGGGACGAGCCTGGCTTGCTGGCCGGCAGCGACTCGTTGAGGCTCTGGCTCAGCAGGTCAGAGTACTTCTCAGTCTGGCCCACGATGAAGTCCAGCTGCAGGTCCAGGGCTTTCTTGCGCTTCTCCTCCAGGCGAGACTGCTGCTTGAACTGCACCACCTGTCCAAAAAAGAAACACCGCATTAAATGAGCCAGAGGTAAGGGAGTGAAGGGTTATGGGGAGCGGGTGGGGAAGTGGCTTTCAGCCCGAGATCAGCCATGATCTTACTGAACGGCGGAGCAGGCTCGAGTGGCCTATTCCTGCTCCTATTTCTGATCATCTTAGACCTCCGGGGGGGGTGGGGGGGGGGGGGGGGGCACGGTCCGTTTAGTTCACCTTCCGCCACCTCGCTCCGTGCACAACGCGACATTAGGGACAGGAGGCGGCCATTCAGCCCCCTCGAGACTGTTCCCCGCCATTCAACCAGATCGTGACTGATCCGCATCTCAACTCCGTCTACCTGTCTTGGTTCCGTAACCCTCAACACCCTTACCCGACAAAAATCTATCACTCTCAGCCTTGAAAGCTCCAATTGAATCCTAGCCTCGACAGCTCTTTTTGGGGAGGGGGGAAAGAGTTTTCCAGATTTCCACTAACCCTTTGTGTGAAGAAGTGCTTCCTGACATCAGCCCCGATGGCTTGGGTCTAATTTTAAGGTTATGCCGGGTTGGTTTGGGCCCCCCCCCAACCACCAGAGGATAGAATCACTCTCTATCGACCCCAGCATCTCCTTTAATCACCTCCATCAGATCACCCCTTGAACTTCGAAACTCAACGGAATACAAGACCAGCCTGTGCCAACCCGCCCTCGCAATTTAACCCTTTCAGCCCTGGAGAGTGTCATAAGAACATAAGAAATAGGAGCAGGAGTAGACCAATCGGCCCCTCGAGCCTGCTCCGCCATTCAATAAGATCATGGCTGATCTGATCCAACCTCAACTCTAAAGAACACAAGAAGTAGGAGCAGGACCCGGCCACTCGGCCCCTGGGCCCGCTCCGCCACCCACAGGGCCTTGACCGATCCGAACTCAAACTCATGTCCAATTTCCAGGCCGCTCCCTGTAACCCGATTCCCTTTACTTCTAGGAAACGGTCTATTTCTGTTTTAAATTTATTTAATGAAGTAGCTTCCACAGCTTCCTGGGGTAGCAAATTCCACAGACCTACTACCCTCTGAGTGAAAAAGTTTCTCCTCATCTCAGTTTTGAAAGAGGAGCCCCTTATTCTAAGATTATGTCCCCTAGTTCTAGTTTCACCCATCATTGGGAACATCCTCACCGCGTCCACCCGATCAAGCCCCTTCACAATCTTATATGTTTCAATAAGATCGCCTCTCATTCGTCTGAACTCCAATGAGTAGAGTCCCAATCTACTCAACCTCTCCTCATATGTCCACCCCCTCATCCCCGGGATTAACTGAGTGAACCTTCTTTGTACTGCCTCGAGAGCAAGCATGTCTTTTCTTAAGTATGGACACCAAAACTGTATGCAGTACTCCAGGTGCGGTCTCACCAATACCCTATACAACTGCAGCAATACCTCCCTGATATTATAATCTATCCCCCTAGCAATAAAAGCCAATATTCCATTGGCTTTCTTGATCACCTGCTGCACCTGTCATGACGGAGCTGTTGACCTGACGGAGCCCCTCTGCAGTCAGTTTAAAATTCTAAACGCAAGCACCTCGCGCCCATCGAGTCAGGAGGTCCGCCGTCCCAACTGTTCCTCCCGTCCTGAACTCCTCCCAGAGATCAGCTTCCGACCCCGTCACATTCTCGCCATCGGGGCTTCCGTCTCCGCCCCTGGAACCCCTCATCCGTGCCTTTATCCCCCCCTGGAGACTCGACTATTTTCCATTGCTCTCCTGGCAGGCCACCCACCTTGCACCCTCCGCAGCCATCAGCTCATCCAAAGCTCCTGCTGTTGCCCTATGGTGACTCACACCGATTTCCATTCACCTTCGCCCCCGACCCACACCGTGCAAAGGATAGGGGGGGGGGGGCAAACTTTGTTCCTCCTCTTAAGTAACACAGTCGGCACGGAGACAGCCGACTGTGGGTTGCAGCGGAGAATCTCTTTCAGCCCCAGCTACCAAATCCCTGCCTACGGCAATAAGGCAGCGACCTGTTTAAAGGGCTGTCTTTGGCGCGTTGGTTTAAACATTCCCGTTCACTAACACGTGCTGTACCTGCCCTGGGAGCGTTTGATGGGACAGTGTAGAGGGAGCTTTACTCTGTATCTAACCCGTGCTGTGCCTGCCCTGGGAGTGTTTGTTGGGACAGTGTAGAGGGAGCTTTACTCTGTATCTAACCCGTGCTGTACCTGCCCTGGGAGTGTTTGATGGGACAGTGTAGAGGGAGCTTTACTCTGTATCTAACCCGGGCTGTACCTGTCCTGGGAGCGTTTGATGGGACAGTGTAGAGGGAGCTTTACTCTGTATCTAACCCGTGCTGTGCCTGCCCTGGGAGTGTTTGATGGGACAGTGTAGAGGGAGCTTTACTCTGTATATAACCCGTGCTGTACCTGCCCTGGGAGTGTTTGATGGGGACAGTGTAGAGGGAGCTTTACTCTGTATCTAACCCCGTGCTGTACCTGCCCTGGGAGTGTTTGATGGGACAGTGTAGAGGGAGCTTTACTCTGTATCTAACCCGAGTTGTACCTGCCCTGGGAGTGTTTGATGGGACAATGTAGAGGGAGCTTTACTCTGTATCTAACCCGTGCTGTTCCTGTCCTGGGAGTGTTTGATGGGACAGTGTAGAGGGAGCTTTACTCTGTATCTAACCCCGTGCTGTACCTGCCCTGGGAGTGTTTGATGGGACAGTGTAGAGGGAGCTTTACTCTGTATCTAACCCGTGCTGTACCTGCCCTGGGAGTGTTTGATGGGACAGTGTAGAGGGAGCTTTACTCTGTATCTAACCCGTGCTGTACCTGCCCTGGGAGTGTTTGATGGGACAGTGTAGTGGGAGCTTTACTCTGTATCTAACCCGTGCTGTACCTGCCCTAAGAGTGTTTGATGCTGACCAGTGGAGTTTCCCATTTACACCAACATCCCTCGAAGGCTCCGCCAAAATATGATCCCTGTTACACACTGTGAACCTTTGCTCCCTCACTCATAACACCTCCACTTCACCTCTCGAAGTTACACAAAAGACTTCTTTGCGCATTTCGGTATCGTTCAGCAGATGAGGATTTACGTTAGTTGACCTCTGACCTTCCCTTGACCCCCTTACCTTCTCCACGTTGGTCCAGAACTGCTTGACCTCCTTGGCGATGGTGGAGGCAATGCGTCGTAGCTTGGCCTGCTCGTCCCTCTTGGCCCTCTCCTCCTTCTGGCGCTGTTCCTCGTGGAAACGCAGGACAGTCCGAGCGACCTGCATGTGGGGGAAAAACAGAAGGCCGAGGCACGGAGTTAGGAGCAAAGAGGCAGAGCCGCGGGAAAAAAGCCACACGCCAAGGACAGGCCGGGGTCGGAGCCTGGGCCTTTCCTGCTCTGTGTGGGGGGTCTCAGTGCTACGCTGGGCCAGAGATCAGCTAACACAGCACTAGGCCGGGGTCGGAGCCTGGGCCTTTCCTGCTCTGTGTGGGGGGTCTCAGTGCTACGCTGGGCCAGAGATCAGCTAACACAGCACTAGGCCGGGGTCGGAGCCTGGGCCTTTCCTGCTCTGTGTGGGGGGTCTCAGTGCTACGTTGGGCCAGAGATCAGCTAACACAGCACGAGGCCGGGGTCGGAGCCTGGGCCTTTCCTGCTCTGTGTGGGGGGTCTCGGTGCTACGCTGGGCCAGAGATCAGCTAACAGCACTAGGCCGGGGTCGGAGCCTGGGCCTTTCCTGGTGTGCGCACAACAGGTGAGAGATTGGCGAACTTAAGCCGAATCTCCCCCACTGTACCCCAGGTTAACCTGCCCCATTCGCGCAGTAACTGGGGGCTGCTGCCAACGCTCCAGCTAAGGATCTGGAGGTGCCACGCAGGCCTGCTCAGCGGCTTTTATATGGGAGGAACTGCGCAGGCGCGAAAATATGACTGGCCGCGCAGCCAAGCAAAGGGACCTTGCCCACTGAAAAAAATTAAGAGGGAACATTTGCAGCGCGTCTCTAGCGACGCTCACCTTCCTCGCCACACCTCTCTTCCAGCGCCGCTCCTGCGCGAAGTCGCCCGACAGCCACTGCATTTCCTCGCACAGGTAGTCCCAGTGCGTCTTGGGCCGGGTGGGCTCCTGCACCCGATTCAGTCTCTTCAGGGACCAGAGCCCCTCCCTCCGAAGCTCGGCAATACGATGCTCAATCTTAGCTTCCTGGATCCGGGGGAGGGAGAGAGAGAGAAAATAATAAAGTTTTGTCTTGCAAGTTGCAAAACATGAGCTTTAGATACATCGGGGGGGAAGG
>JASTWF010002334.1:0-30664 GCA_030390025.1 Squalus acanthias
TTTAAAGGGGATGCGGACCCAGTTACAGAGTGTTAAAGGGGACACGGACCCAGTTACAGAGGGTTAAAGGGGACACGGACGCAGTTACACAGGGTTAAAGGGGACACGGACCCAGTCACAGAGGGTTAAAGGGGACACGGACCCAGTTACACAGGGTTAAAGGGGACACAGACCCAGCTACAGAGGGTTAAAGGGGACACAGAGCCAGTTACACAGGGTCAAAGGGGACACGGACCCAGTTACAGAGGATTAAAGGGTACACGGACCCGGTTACAGAGGATTAAAGGGGACACGGACCCGGTTACACAGGGTTAAAGGAGACACGGACACGGTTACACGGGGTTAAAGTGGACACGGACCCAGTTACACAGGGTTAAAGGGGACACGGACCCAGTTACAAAGGGATAAAGGGGACACGGACCCGGTTACAGAGGGTTAAAGGGGACACGGACCCGGTTACAGAGGGTTAAAGGGGACACGGACCCAGTTACAGAGGGTTAAAGGGGACACGGACCCAGTTACAGAGGGTTAAAGGGGACACGGACCCAGTTACAGAGGGTTAAAGGGGACACGGACCTGGTTACAGAGGGTGAAAGGGGACACGGACCCAGTTACACAGGGTTAAAGGGGACACGGACCCAGTTACACAGGGTTAAAGGGGACACGGACCCGGTTGCACGGGGTTAAAGGGGACCCGGTTACACGGGGTTAAAGGGGACACGGACCCAGTTACACGGGGTTAAAGGGGACATGGACCCAGTTACAGAGGGTTAAAGGGGACACGGACCCAGTTACAGAGGGTTAAAGGGGACACGGACCCAGTTACGGAGGGTTAAAGGGGACACGGACCCAGTTACAGAGAATTAAAGGGGACACGGACCCAGTTACACAGGGTTAAAGGGGAGAAGGACCCGGTTACACAGGGTTAAAGGGGACACGGACCCAGTTGCACAGGGTTAAAGGGGACACGGACCCGGTTACACGGGGTTAAAGGGGACACGGACCCAGTTACACAGGGTTAAAGGGGACACGGACCCAGTAACACAGGGTTAAAGGGGAGAAGGACCCGGTTACACGGGGTTAAAGGGGAAACGGACCCAGTTACAGAGCGTTAAAGGGGACACGGACCCAGTTACAGAGGGTTAAAAGGGACACGGATCCAGTTACAGAGGGTTAAAGGGGACACGGACCCAGTTACAGAGGGTTAAAGGGGACACGGACCCAGTTACAGAGGGTTAAAGGGGACATGGACCCAGTTACACAGGGTTAAAGAGGACACGGACCCAGTTACACAGGGTTAAAGGGGACACGGACCCAGTTACAGAGGGTTAAAGGGGACACAGAGCCAGTTACACAAGGTTAAAGGGGACACAGACCCAGTTACACAGGGTTAAAGGGGACACGGACCCAGTTACACAGGGTTAAAGGGGACACGGACCCGGTTACACGGGGTTAAAGGGGACACGGACCCAGTTACACGGGATTAAAGGGGACACGGACCCAGTTACACGGAGTTAAAGGGGTCACGGACCCAGTTACACGGAGTTAAAGGGGACACGGACCCGGTTACACGGGGTTAAAGGGGACACGGACCCGGTTACAGTGGGTTAAAGGGGACACGGACCCAGTTACACAGTGTTAAAGGGGACACGGACCCAGTTACAGAGGGTTAAAGGGGACACGGACCCAGTTACAGAGGATTAAGGGGACACGGACCCGGTTACACAGGGTTAAAGGGGACATGGACCCGGTTACACGGGGTTAAAGGGGACACGGACCCAGTTACACAGGGTTAAAGGGGACACGGACCCAGTTACACAGGGTTAAAGGGGACACGGACCCGGTTGCACGGGGTTAAAGGGGACACGGACCCAGTTACAAAGGGATAAAGGGGACACGGACCCGGTTACAGAGGGTTAATGGGGACACGGACCCGGTTACAGAGGGTTAAAGGGGACACGGACCCAGTTACAGAGGGTTAAAGGGGACACGGACCCAGTTACAGAGGGTTAAAGGGGACACGGACCCAGTTACAGAGGGTTAAAGGGGACACGGACCTGGTTACAGAGGGTTAAAGGGGACAACGACCCAGTTACACAGGGTTAAAGGGGACACGGACCCAGTTACACAGGGTTAAAGGGGACACGGACCCGGTTACACGGGTTTAAAGGGGACACGGACCCAGTTACACAGGGTTAAAGGGGACACGGACCCAGTAACACAGGGTTAAAGGGGAGAAGGACCCGGTTACACGGGGTTAAAGGGGAAACGGACCCAGTTACAGAGCGTTAAAGGGGACACGGACCCAGTTACAGAGGGTTAAAAGGGACACGGATCCAGTTACAGAGGGTTAAAGGGGACACGGACCCAGTTACAGAGGGTTAAAGGGGACACGGACCCAGTTACAGAGGGTTAAAGGGGACATGGACCCAGTTACACAGGGTTAAAGAGGACACGGACCCAGTTACACAGGGTTAAAGGGGACACGGACCCAGTTACAGAGGGTTAAAGGGGACACAGAGCCAGTTACACAAGGTTAAAGGGGACACAGACCCAGTTACACAGGGTTAAAGGGGACACGGACCCAGTTACACAGGGTTAAAGAGGACACGGACCCGGTTACACGGGGTTAAAGGGGACACGGACCCAGTTACACGGGATTAAAGGGGACACGGACCCAGTTACACGGAGTTGAAGGGGTCACGGACCCGGTTACACGGAGTTAAAGGGGACACGGACCCGGTTACACGGGGTTAAAGGGGACACGGACCCGGTTACAGTGGGTTAAAGGGGACACGGACCCAGTTACACAGTGTTAAAGGGGACACGGACCCAGTTACAGAGGGTTAAAGGGGACACGGACCCAGTTACAGAGGATTAAAGGGGACACGGACCCGGTTACACAGGGTTAAAGGGGACATGGACCCGGTTACACGGGGTTAAAGGGGACACGGACCCAGTTACACAGGGTTAAAGGGGACACGGACCCAGTTACACAGGGTTAAAGGGGACACGGACCCGGTTGCACGGGGTTAAAGGGGACACGGACCCAGTTACAAAGGGATAAAGGGGACACGGACCCGGTTACAGAGGGTTAATGGGGACACGGACCCGGTTACAGAGGGTTAAAGGGGACACGGACCCAGTTACAGAGGGTTAAAGGGGACACGGACCCAGTTACAGAGGGTTAAAGGGGACACGGACCCAGTTACAGAGGGTTAAAGGGGACACGGACCCAGTTACAGAGGGTTAAAGGGGACACGGACCCAGTTACAGAGGGTTAAAGGGGACACGGACCTGGTTACAGAGGGTTAAAGGGGACAACGACCCAGTTACACAGGGTTAAAGGGGACACGGACCCAGTTACACAGGGTTAAAGGGGACACGGACCCAGTTGCACGGGGTTAAAGGGGACCCGGTTACACGGGGTTAAAGGGGACACGGACCCAGTTACACGGGGTTAAAGGGGACACGGACCCAGTTACACAGGGTTAAAGGGGACACGAACCCAGTTGCAGAGGGTTAAAGGGGACATGGACCCAGTTACAGAGGGTTAAAGGGGACACGGACCCAGTTACACAGGGTTAAAGGGGACACGGACCCAGTTACACAGGGTTAAAGGGGACACGGACCCAGTTACACAGGGTTAAAGGGGACACGGACCCAGTTGCAGAGGGTTAATGGGGACACGGACCCAGTTACAGAGGGTTAAAGGGGACACGGACCCAGTTACACGGGGTTAAAGGGGACACGGACCCAGTTACACGGGGTTAAAGGGGACACGGACCCAGTTACACGGGGTTAAAGGGGACACAGACCCAGTTACAGAGGGTTAAAGGGGACACGGACCCGGTTACAGAGGGTTAAAGGGGACACGGACCCAGTTACACGGGGTTAAAGGGGACATGGACCCAGTTACAGAGGGTTAAAGGGGACACGGACCCGGTTACAGAGGGTTAAAGGGGACACCAACCCAGTTACAGAGGGTTAAAGGGGACACGGACCCAGTTACACGGGGTTAAAGGGGACACGGACCCGGTTACACAGGGTTAAAGGGGACACGGACCCAGTTCCAGAGGGTTAAAGGGGACACGGACCCAGTTACAGAGGGTTAAAGGGGATACGGACCCAGTTACAGAGGGTTAAAGGGGACACGGACCCGGTTACACGGGGTTAAAGGGGACACGGACCCAGTTACACGGGGTTAAAGGAGACACGGACCCAGTTACACAGGGTTAAAGGGGACACGGACCCAGTTGCAGATGGTTAAAAGTGACACGGACCCAGTTACAGAGGGTTAAAGGGGACACGGACCCAGTTACAGAGGGTTAAAAGGGACACGGACCCAGTTACACGGGGTTAAAGGGGACACGGACCCAGTTACAGAGGGTTAAAGGGGACACGGACCCGGTTACAGAGGGTTAAAGGGGACACGGACCCGGTTACAGGGGACACCGACCCAGTTACAGAGGGTTAAAGGGGACACGGACCCAGTTACACGGGGTTAAATGGGACACGGACCCAGTTACACGGGGTTAAAGGGGACACGGACCCGGTTACAGAGGGTTAAAGGGGACAAGGACACAGTTACACGGGGTTAAAGGGGACACGGACCCGGTTACACAGGGTTAAAGGGGACACGGACCCAGTTACAGAGGGTTAAAGGGGACACGGACCCAGTTACAGAGGGTTAAAGGGAAGACGGACCCAGTTACAGAGGGTTAAAGGGGACACGGACCCAGTTACAGAGGGTTAAAGGGGACACGGACCCAGTTACGCAGGGTTAAAGGGGACACGGACCCAGTTACGCAGGGTTAAAGGGGACACGGACCCAGTTACACAGGGTTAAAGGGGACACGGACCCGGTTACACAGGGTTAAAGGGGACACGGACCCGGTTGCACAGGGTTAATGGGGACATGGTCCCGGTTACAGAGGGTTAAAGGGGACACGGACCCGGTTACACAGGGTTAAAGGGGACACGGACCCAGTTACACAGGGTTAAAGGGGACACGGACCCGGTTACACAGGGTTAAAGGGGACACGGACCCGGTTACACAGGGGTAAAGGGGACACGGATACGGTTACACAGGGTTAAAGGGGACACGGACCCGGTTACAGAGGGTTAAAGGGGACACGGACCTGGTTACAGAGGGTTAAAGGGGACACGGACCCAGTTACACCGGGTTAAAGGGGACACGGACCCGGTTACACGGGGTTAAAGGGGACACGGACCCAGTTACACGGGGTTAAAGGGGACATGGACCCAGTTACAGAGGGTTAAAGGGGACACGGACCCGGTTACAGAGGGTTAAAGGGGACACCGACCCAGTTACAGAGGGTTAAAGGGGACACGGACCCGGTTACAGAGGGTTAAAGGGGACACGGACCCAGTTACACAGGGTTAAAGGGGACACGGACCCAGTTCCAGAGGGTTAAAGGGGACACGGACCCGGTTACACGGGGTTAAAGGGGACACGGACCCAGTTACAGAGGGTTAAAAGTGACACGGACCCAGTTACAGAGGGTTAAAGGGGACATGGACCCAGTTACAGAGGATTAAAGGGGACACGGACCCGGTTACAGAGGGTTAAAGGGGACACCGACCCAGTTACAGAGGGTTAAAGGGGACACGGACCTGGTTACAGAGGGTTAAAGGGGACACGGACCCGGTTACACGGGGTTAAAGGGGACACGGACCCGGTTACACAGGGTTAAAGGGGACACGGACCCAGTTCCAGAGGGTTAAAGGGGACACGGACCCAGTTACAGAGGGTTAAAGGGGACACGGACCCAGTTACACGGGGTAAAAGGGGACACGGTTACACAGGGTTAAAGGGGACACGGACCCAGTTACAGAGGGTTAAAGGGGACACGGACCCGGTTACAGAGGGTTAAAGGGGACACGGACCCGGTTACAGAGGGTTAAAGGGGACACGGACCTGGTTAGAGGGTTAAAGGGGACACAGACCCAGTTACACAGGGTTAAAGGGGACACGGACCCAATTACACAGGGTTAAAGGGGACACGGACCCAGTTACACAGGGTTAAAGGGGACACGGACCCAGTTACACAGGGTTAAAGGTGACACGGACCCAGTTACAGAGGGTTAAATGGCACACGGACCCGGTTACAGAGGGTTAAAGGGGACACGGACCCAGTTACACGGGGTTAAAGGGGACATGGACCCAGTTACAGAGGGTTACAGGGGACACGGACCCGGTTACAGAGGGTTAAAGGGGACACCGACCCAGTTACAGAGGGTTAAAGGGGACACGGACCCAGTTACAGAGGGTTAAAGGGAAGACGGACCCAGTTACAGAGGGTTAAAGGGGACACGGACCCAGTTACAGAGAATTAAAGGGGACACGGACCCAGTTACACAGGGTTAAAGGGGAGAAGGACCCGGTTACACAGGGTTAAAGGGGACACGGACCCAGTTACACAGGGTTAAAGGGGACACGGACCCGGTTACACAGGGTTAAAGGGGACACGGACCCAGTTACACGGGGTTAAAGGAGACACGGACCCAGTTGCATAGGGTTAAAGGGGACACGGACCCAGTTACAGAGGGTTAAAAGGGACACAGACCCAGTTACAGAGGGTTAAAGGGGACACAAATCCAGTTGCAGAGGGTTAAAGGGGACACGGACCCAGTTACAGAGGATTAAAGGGGACACGGACCCGGTTACACGGGGTTAAAGGGGACACGGACCCAGTTACAGAGGGTTAAAGGGGACACGGACCCAGTTACACAGGGTTAGAGGGGACACGGACCCAGTTACACAGGATTAAAGGGGACACGGACCCAGTTACACAGGGTTAAAGGGGACACGGACCCGGTTCCAGAGCGTTAAAGGGGACACGGACCCAGTTACACAGGGTTAAAGGGGACACGGACCCGGTTACGCAGGGTTAAAGGGGACACGGACCCGGTTACACAGGGTTAAAGGGGACACGGACCCGGTTACACAGGGTTAAAGGGGACACGGACCCGGTTACACAGGGTTAAAGGGGACATGGTCCCGGTTACAGAGGGTTAAAGGGGACACGGACCCGGTTACACAGGGTTAAAGGGGACACGGACCCGGTTACACAGGGTTAAAGGGGACACGGACCCGGTTGCACAGGGTTAAAGGGGACACGGACCCGGTTACACGGGGTTAAAGGGGACACGGACCCGGTTACACGGGGTTAAAGGGGACACGGACCCGGTTACCCGGGGTTAAAGGGGACACGGACCCGGTTACACAGGGTTAAAGGGGACACGGACCCGGTTACACAGGGTTAAAGGGGACACGGACCCGGTTACACAGGGTTAAAGGGGACACGGACCCGGTTACAGAGGGTTAAAGGGGACACGGACCCGGTTACACAGGGTTAAAGGGGACACGGACCCGGTTACACAGGGTTAAAGGGGACACGGACCCAGTTACACAGGGTTAAAGGGGACACGGACCCAGTTACACAGGGTTAAAGGGGACACGGACCCAGTTACACAGGGTTAAAGGGGACACGGACCCAGTTACACAGGGTTAAAGGGGACACGGACCCGGTTACACGGGGTTAAAGGGGACACGGACCCAGTTACACGGGGTTAAACGGGACACGGACCCAGTTACAGAGGGTTAAAGGGGACACGGACCCGGTTACAGAGGGTTAAAGGGGACACCGACCCAGTTACAGAGGGTTAAAGGGGACACGGAACCGGTTACAGAGGGTTAAAGGGGACACGGACCCAGTTACACGGGGTTAAAGGGGACACGGACCCGGTTACACAGGGTTAAAGGGGACACGGACCCAGTTCCAGAGGGTTAAAGGGGACACGGACCCGGTTACACGGGGTTAAAGGGGACACGGACCCAGTTACAGAGGGTTAAAAGTGACACGGACCCAGTTACAGAGGGTTAAAGGGGACATGGACCCAGTTACAGAGGGTTAAAGGGGACACGGACCCGGTTACAGAGGGTTAAAGGGGACACGGACCCGGTTACAGAGGGTTAAAGGGGATACCGACCCAGTTACAGAGGGTTAAAGGGGACACGGACCCGGTTACAGAGGGTTAAAGGGGACACGGACCCGGTTATACGGGGTTAAAGGGGACACGGACCCGGTTACACAGGGTTAAAGGGGACACGGACCCAGTTCCAGAGGGTTAAAGGGGACACGGACCCAGTTCCAGAGGGTTAAAGGGGACACGGACCCAGTTCCACGGGGTAAAAGGGGACACGGTTACACAGGGTTAAAGGGGACACGGACCCAGTTACAGAGGGTTAAAGGGGACACGGACCCAGTTACAGAGGGTTAAAGAGGACACGGACCCGGTTACAGAGGGTTAAAGGGGACACGGACCTGGTTAGAGGGTTAAAGGGGACACAGACCCAGTTACACAGGGTTAAAGGGGACACGGACCCAGTTACACAGGGTTAAAGGGGACACGGACCCAGTTACACAGGGTTAAAGGGGACACGGACCCAGTTACACAGGGTTAAAGGGGACACGGACCCAGTTACACAGGGTTAAAGGGGACCCGGTTACACGGGGTTAAAGGGGACACGGACCCAGTTACAGAGGGTTAAATGGCACACGGACCCGGTTACAGAGGGTTAAAGGGGACACGGACCCAGTTACACGGGGTTAAAGGGGACATGGACCCGGTTACAGGGGACACGGACCCGGTTACAGAGGGTTACAGGGGACACGGACCCGGTTACAGAGGGTTAAAGGGGACACCGACCCAGTTACAGAGGGTTAAAGGGGACACGGACACGGTTACAGGGGACACAGACCCAGTTACACGGGGTTAAAGGGGACACGGACCCGGTTACACAGGGTTAAAGGGGACACGGACCCAGTTACAGAGGGTTAAAGGGGACACGGACCCGGTTACACGGGGTTAAAGGGGACACGGACCCAGTTACAGAGGGTTAAAAGTGACACGGACCGAGTTACAGAGGGTTAAAGGGGACACGGACCCAGTTACAGAGGGTTAAAGGGGACACGGACCCGGTTACAGAGGGTTAAAAGTGACACGGACCCAGTTACAGAGGGTTAAAGGGGACATGGACCCAGTTACAGAGGGTTAAAGGGGACACGGACCCGGTTACAGAGCGTTAAAGGGGACACCGACCCAGTTACAGAGGGTTAAAGGGGACACGGACCCGGTTACAGAGGGTTAAAGGGGACACGGACCCGGTTACACAGGGTTAAAGGGGACACGGACCCAGTTCCAGAGGGTTAAAGGGGACACGGACCCGGTTACACGGGGTTAAAGGGGACACGGACCCAGTTACAGAGGGTTAAAAGTGACACGGACCCAGTTACAGAGGGTTAAAGGGGACATGGACCCAGTTACAGAGGGTTAAAGGGGACACGGACCCGGTTACAGAGCGTTAAAGGGGACACCGACCCAGTTACAGAGGGTTAAAGGGGACACCGACCCGGTTACAGAGGGTTAAAGGGGACACGGACCCGGTTACACGGGGTTAAAGGGGACACGGACCCGGTTACACAGGGTTAAAGGGGACACGGACCCAGTTCCAGAGGGTTAAAGGGGACACGGATCCAGTTACAGAGGGTTAAAGGGGACACGGACCCAGTTACACAGGGTTAAAGGGGACACGGACCCAGTTACACAGGGTTAAAGGGGACACGGACCCGGTTACACGGGGTTAAAGGGGACACGGACCCAGTTACAGAGGGTTGAAAGTGACACGGACCCAGTTACAGAGGGTTAAAGGGGACACGGACCCAGTTACAGAGGGTTAAAGGGGACACGGACCCAGTTACAGAGGGTTAAAGGGGACACGGACCCAGTTACACGGGGTTAAAGGGGACATGGACCCAGTTTCAGAGGGTTAAAGGGGACACGGACCCGGTTACAGAGGGTTAAAGGGGACACGGACCCAGTTACACGGGGTTAAAGGGGACACGGACCCGGTTACACAGGGTTAAAGGGGACACGGACCCAGTTACAGAGGGTTAAAGGGGACACGGTCCCAGTTACACAGGGTTAAAGGGGACACGGACCCAGTTACAGAGGGTTAAAGGGGACACGGACCCGGTTACAGAGGGTTAAAGGGGACCCGGACCCAGTTACACAGGGTTAAAGGGGACACGGACCCGGTTACACAGGGTTAAAGGGGACACGGACCCGGTTACACAGGGTTAAAGGGGACACGGACCCAGTTACACGGCGTTAAAGGGGACACGGACCCAGTTACAGAGGGTTAAAGGGGACACGGACCCAGTTACAGAGGGTTAAAGGGGACACGGACCCGGTTACACGGGTTTAAAGGGGACACGGACCCAGTTACACAGGGTTAAAGGGGACACGGACCCAGTTACACAGGGTTAAAGGGGACACGGACCCAGTTACACAGGGTTAAAGGGGACACGGACCCAGTCACAGAGGGTTAAAGGGGACACGTACCCAGTTACACAGGGTTAAAGGGGACACGGACCCAGTTACACAGGGTTAAAGGGGACACGGACCCAGTTACACAGGGTTAAAGGGGACACGGACCCAGTTACACAGGGTTAAAGGGGACACGGACCCAGTCACAGAGGGTTAAAGGGGACACGTACCCAGTTACACAGGGTTAAAGGGGACACGGACCCAGTTACACAGGGTTAAAGGGGACACGGACCCAGTTACACGGGAATTCCCTTTAACCCCCCCCCTCCGTCAGCTGAAGGGACAGAGCTGATCGCCACGCACCTGAACTTCGGAAACAACTTCGTGCTCATCAGCCTCCGCCAGGGACTTAATGTCGCCCTTACTGATCACATTACTGAAATCTGCAAACACAGAGAGTCAGAGACAGAGTGAGGGACGCTTGCAGCCAGCGACTGAAACTCAACCCCAGTACTGGGGGATAGCAAGAGCCCGCTCCAGGCTCTTCCGCCACTCCACCGGATCCAGGCCACACAGGGCAATAAGAGGCCCAGCTTCCATCCCCAACCTGTGCCCTGTCCCGGGTCACTGGGACCCTGGCGAGATCCCGGGCTCGAGTCACTGGGACCCTGGCGAGACCCCTGTCCCGGGTCACTGGGACTCTTGCGAGACCCCTGTCCCGGGTCACTGGGACTCTTGCGAAACCCCTGTCCCGGGTCACTGGGACCCTAGCGAGACCCCGGGCTCGTGTCACTGGGACCCTGGCGAGACCCCTGGCTCGTGTCACTGGGACCCTGGCGAGACCCCGGGCTCGAGTCACTGGGACCCTGGCGAGACCCCTGTCCTGGGTCACTGGGACCCTGGCGAGACCCCTGTCCCGGGTCACTGGGACTCTGGCGAGACCCCTGTCCCGTGTCACTGGGACTCTGGCGAGACCCCTGTCCCGTGTCACTGGGACTCTGGCGAGACCCCTGTCCCGGGTCACTGGGACTCTGGCGAGACCCCTGTCCCGGGTCACTGGGACCCTGGCGAGACCCCTGTCCCGGGTCACTGGGACTCTGGCGAGACCCCTGTCCCGGGTCACTGGGACTCTGGCGAGACCCCTGTCCCGGGTCACTGGGACCCTGGCGAGACCCCTGGCTCGTGTCACTGGGACTCTGGCGAGACCCCTGGCTCGTGTCACTGGGACTCTGGCGAGACCCCGGGCTGGGTCACTGGGACTCTGGCGAGACCCCTGTCCTGGGTCACTGGGACTCTGGCGAGACCCCTGTCCTGGGTTACTGGGACTCTGTCGAGACCCCTGTCCTGGGTCACTGGGACCCTGGCGAGACCCCTGTCCCGGGTCACTGGGACCCTGTCGAGACCCCTGTCCCGGGTCACTGGGACCCTGGCGAGACCCCCAGGCTGGGTCACTGGGACCCTGGCGAGACCCCCGGGCTGGGTCACTGGGACCCTGGCGAGACCCCCGGGCTGGGTCACTGGGACCCTGGCGAGACCCCGGGCTCAGGTCACTGGGACCCTGGCGAGACCCTAGGCTGGGTCACTGGGACTCTGGCGAGACCTCTGTCCCGGGTCACTGGGACCCTGGCGAGACCCCCTGTCCCGGGTCACTGGGACCCTGGCAAGACCCCCTGTCCTGGGTCACTGGGACCCTGGCGAGACCCCCAGGCTGGGTCACTGGGACCCTGGCGAGACCCCCGGGCTGGGTCACTGGGACCCTGGCGAGACCCCCGGGCTGGGTCACTGGGACCCTGGCGAGACCCCGGGCTCAGGTCACTGGGACCCTGGCGAGACCCTAGGCTGGGTCACTGGGACTCTGGCGAGACCTCTGTCCCGGGTAACTGGGACCCTGGCGAGACCCCCTGTCCCGGGTCACTGGGACCCTGGCGAGACCCCCTGTCCTGGGTCACTGGGACCCTGGCGAGACCCCCTGTCCCGGGTCACTGGGACCCTGGCGAGACCCCCTGTCCCGGGTCACTGGGACCCTGGCGAGACCCCCTGTCCCGGGTCACTGGGACCCTGGCGAGACCTCTGGCTGATGTTACCCCTCCTTGAGCTCAGGGCACTCCGGTCTATTGCGGCCACCAGCTAAGTTCAGCCACCTCGGCCGAGGCCGGGGAGGAACCTGGGCCACGCCGCCCGGATATGCTGAGTGACTCGCCTCCCCCGAGCCATCGGGAGAGCTGCTTCTCCCACACAACTGTCGGTCAGTGACGGGACTGTCCAATACTCACAGACAAAGAACAGGCCGTACTTGGGTCGCCGCAGCTCCTGCACCAGAAACTCCACGTTCTCCTAGAAAATGAAAATGGGCAATGACAGGAGGAAAAGTGCAACTCGTTTACAGTGATCTGAACCCCACCATCACAGCGACCCCTCACCTTACTGCAACCCCAACCCCATCCCGCACCTCACCCCCAAACAGCACCCCAAACCCCAACCCCCAGCTAGAATCAGAGAATGGTTACAGCACAGAAGGAGGCCATTCGGCCCGTCGAGCCTGTGCACTTCAGCTAGTCCCACTCCCCCGCCCTTTCCCCGTAGCCCTGCAAATTTTTTTCCTTCAGGTACTTATCCAATTCCCTTTTGAAAGCCATGATTGAGTCTGCCTCCACCACCCTTTCAGGCAGCGCATTCCTGATCCCTAAGCACTTGCTGCGTAAAAAAGTTTTTCCTCGTGTCGCCTTTGGTTCTTCTGCCAATCACCTTAAATCTGTGTCCTCTGGTTCTCGACCCTTCCGCCAATGGGAACAGTTTCTCTCTATCTGCTCTGTCCAGACCCCTCATGATTTTCAACACCCCTATCAAATCTCTTCTTAACCTTCTCTGCTCTAAGGAGAACAACTCCAGCTTCTCCAGTCTATCCACATAACTGAAGTCCCTCATCACTGGAACCATTCTCGTAAATCTCCTCTGCACCCCCTCTAAGGCCGTCGCATCCTTCCTAAATTGCGGTGCCCAGAATTGGACACAATACTCCAGTTGAGGTCGGACCAGTGTTTTATACAGGTTCATCATAACTTCCACACTTTTGTACTCTATGCCTCTACTTATGAAGCCCAGTATCCCAGTATGCTTTTTTAACCATTTTCTCAACCTGCCCTGCCACCTTCAACGATTTGTGCACACATACCCCCAGGTCTCTCTGTTCATGCACCCCCTTTAGGATTGTACCCTTTAGTTTATATTGCCTCTCCTCGTTCTTCCTACCAAAACATATTACTTTGCACTTTTCTGCGCTAAATTTCATCTGCTACGTCTCCAGCCTGTCTGTCCTCTTGAAGTCTATCACTATCCTCCTCACTGTTCACTATACTTCCAAGTTTTGTGTCATCTGCAAATTTTGAA
The DNA here is from genome assembly GCA_030390025.1 of Squalus acanthias. Taxonomy (NCBI): domain Eukaryota; kingdom Metazoa; phylum Chordata; class Chondrichthyes; order Squaliformes; family Squalidae; genus Squalus; species Squalus acanthias. The sequence goes on from JASTWF010002334.1 coordinate 13,744, forward strand.
ACTGTGCCTTGTACTCCCAAGTCATTAATAAATATATATATATATATATATATATAATATATATATACACACACACACACACCTTCTCACCATATCCCTTCGCTCCAGTCTCCTTATTCCCAGACACAACAAACCCTCAACCTTTACATTAACGAACTGAAGAAGTCCGGACTGACCTCTGTTGCCCCCTCTCCCCGGGCTGTGAGCTGCGTCTACCTGCCTGCCCGGGCAGGGTGCAGGGGTAGAGTGGATGGCAGCCCTCGATGTGGGGCAGGCAGTCAGCGGGCGATGCTTACCTTGGTGGGCCGCAGGAAGCAGATAGCTTTCAGGTGCTTCATGGTCTCACGGTTCGTGGAATCAATGCGCTCGAAGAGGTAAACCTCCTTCTGCAGGATCTCGGACTGCGTGTACACCATACTCACGATGCTGGTCTGTGTGAAAAGAAAAAGACTTGCGTTTATATAGTGCCTTTCACAACCACCGGACATCCCAAAGCACTTCACAGCCAATGAAGCACTTCTGAAGTGTAGTCACTGTTGTAATGTGGGAAACGCGGCTCCCACAAACAGCAATGTGATGATGACCAGATCATCTGTTTTAGTCATGTTGGTTGAGAAATAAATATTGGCCCCAGGACACCAGGGAGAACTCCCCCTGCTCTTCTTCCAATAGTGGCCATGAGATCTTTTACATCCACCTGAGAGCAGACGGGGCCTCGGTTAAACGTTTCATCTGAAAGACGGCACCTCCGACAGTGCAGCTCGCCCTCAGTCCCGCCCCTCCGACAGTGCGGTGCTCCCTCAGTACTGCCCCTCCGACAGTGCGGCGCTCCCTCAGTACCGCCCCTTCGACAGTGCAGCACTCCCTCAGTACTGCCCCTCCGACAGTGCGGCGCTCCCTCAGTACTGCCCCTCCGACAGTGCGGCGCTCCCTCAGTACTGCCCCTCCGACAGTGCGGCGCTCCCTCAGTACCGCCCCTCCGACAGTGCGGCTCTCCCTCAGTACCGCCCCTCCGACAGTGCGGCACTCCCTCAGTACTGCCCCTCCGACAGTGCGGCGCTCCCTCAGTACTGCCCCTCCGACAGTGCGGCGCTCCCTCAGTACCGCCCCTCCGACAGTGCAGTGCTCCCTCAGTACCGCCCCTCCGACAGTGCAGTGCTCCCTCAGTACCGCCCCTCCGACAGTGCGGCGCTCCCTCAGTACCGCCCCTCCGACAGTGCGGCGCTCCCTCAGTACTGCCCCCGCTCACCGTCTCCTTGTCCATCAGCAGCACCTTCATGCCGGGCCCGCTCTCCTCGATCATCTTGGAGACATACTGCTTGACGGCGAGCACCGCGTTCATGGCGCCGGCTGAAAGGGGGCACTGAGCCCGCGGCCTGTCGCTGTCGCTGTCCCTGTCCCCGGCCTGTCGCCGCCCGCTCCCCGCCTCAGCGCAAAACCTCCAGCCAAGGCCGCGGGGCAGGCCGGGAGTTGTAGTTCCCCCGCCCACAGCCGCCGCACCCACCGCGCCTGCGCCCGAACTACAACCCCCGGCCTGCCCCGCGCGCGGCCGGCTGCGTCTCCCAGTTTGCCCGGATGTTGTTTTGTCAACACTGCCGCCCCGAGGTCGGTTCATGGTTTCACAGGCAGCTCACTGCCCTCTCCGGCGGGCGGTCGGGCAACTTTTTAATTTTGCACAGGTAGTACAAATGGATTGTGGATACTCAAGACTTAAAGCTGAGTAATCAGAGGCAACTAGAGGCCATCAATATCAGATAGTCACCAAGAAATCCAGTAGGGAATTCAGAAAAAACTTCTTTAAAGAAAGACTTGCATTTCGATAGCGCCTTTCACGACCACCTGACGTCCCAAAGCGCTTTACAGCCAATGAAGTACTTTTGAAGTGTAGTCACTGTTGTAATGTGGGAAACGCGGCAGCCAAATTGTGCACAGCAAGCTCCCACAAACAGCAATGTGATGATGACCAGATCATCTGTTTTTAGTGATGTTGGTTGAGGGATAAATATTGGCCCCAGGACACCGGGGCTGGAGTGGTGAAAATGTGGAACCCGCTACCACAGGGAGTGGTTGAAGCGAATAGTATCGATGCATTTAAGGGGAGGCTGGACAAGCATATGAGGGAGAAGGGAATAGAGAGTTACGCCGATAGATTTAGATGAGGAAAGACGGGAGGAGGCTCGAGTGGAGCATAAACGCCGGCATGGACTGGTTGGGCCGAATGGCCTGTTTCTGTGCCGTATATCCTATGTCATCCTGTGTAATGGTCAAGACTACAAATATTCTCACTAGGTTACATAATATTACATAGTTACATGGTATTTACAGCACAGAATCAGGCCATTCGGCCCAACTGGTCCGTGCCGGTGTTTATGCTCCACACAAGCTTCCTCCCAACCCTCTTCATCTCAGCCTATCAACATATCCTTCTATTCCTTTCACCCTCATGTGTTTATCGAGCTTCCCCCTAAATGCATCTATGCTATTCGCCTCAACCCCTCCCTGTGGTAGCGAGTTCCACTTTCTCACCACTCTCTGGGGAAAGAGGTTTCTCCTGAATTCCCTATTGGATTTATTAGTGTCAGTCTTATATTTATGGCCCCTAGTTCTGATCTTCCCCACAAGTGGAAACATCTTCTCTACGTCTACCCTATCGAACCCCTTCATAATTTTAAAGACCTCTATCAGGTCACCCCTCAGCCTTCTCTTTTCTAGAGAAGAGCCCCAGCCTATTCAGCCTTTCCTGATAGTTATATCCTCTCAGTTCTGGTATCATTCTCGTTAACTTTTTTGCACCTTCTCCAGTGCCTCTATATCCTTTTTATAATATGGAGACCAGAACTGTGCACAGTGCTCCAAGTGTGGTCTAACCAACGTATATGGAGACCAGGACTGTGCACAGTGCTCCAAGTGTGGTCTAACCAACATATATGGAGACCAGGACTGTGCACAGTGCTCCAAGTGCAATCTAACCAAGGCATATGGAGACCAGAACTGTGCACAGTGCTCCAAGTGTGGTCTAACCAACATATATGGAGACCAGGACTGTGCACAATGCTCCAAGTGTGGTCTAACTGAGGTATACGGAGACCAGAACTGTGCACAGTGCTCCAAGTGTGGTCTAACCATGGGATATAGAGACCCGATCTGTGTACAGTGCTCCAAGTGTGGTCTAACCAAGTTATATGGAGACCAGAACTGTGCACAGTGTTCCAAGTGTGATCTAACCAACATATATAGAGACCAGAACTGTGCACAGATCTCCAAGTGTGGTCTAACCAAGGTATATGGAGACCAGGACTGTGCACAGTGCTCCAAGTGTGGTCTAACCAAGGTATATGGGGACCAGAACTGTGCACAGTGCTCCAAGTGTGGTCTAACCAACATATATGGAGACCAGGACTGTGCACAGTGCTCCAAGTGCGATCTAACCAAGGTATATGGAGACCAGAACTGTGCACAGTGCTCCAAGTGTGGTCTAACCAAAATATATGGAGACCAGGACTGTGCACAGTGCTCCAAGTGCAGTCTAACCAAGGTATATGGAGACCAGAACTGTGCACAGTGCTCCAAGTGTGGTCTAACCAACATATATGGAGACCAGGACTGTGCACAGTGCTCCAAGTGCGGTCTAACCAAGGTATATGGAGACCAGAACTGTGCACAGTGCTCCAAGTGTGGTCTAACCAAGGTATATGGAGACCAGGACTGTGCACAGTGCTCCAAGTGTGGTCTAACCAAGGGATATGGAGACCAGAACTGTGCACAGTGCTCCAAGTGTGGTCTAACCAAGGAAGGTTCTGTACAAGTTTTACATAACTTCTCTGCATTTCAGTTCTAGCCCTCGAGAAATGAACCCCAGTGCTTGGTTTGCTTTTATAAAACGTTTAGTGATTTGTGCATATGGCTCAATAGCAGTAATCTCACTCTCTGAATCATTAGGTTGTGGGTTCAAGCCCCACTCCGGGACTTGCGTATGTAATCTAGGCTGACGTTTTATTGCAGTACTGCCTGTCTGGTGGTGTGAAAGATCCTATCACTTTATTTGAAGAAGAGCAGATAGTTTTTCTGCTGAGTTTCGTCCCGCAACAAACAGCATTAAAATAGATTAACTGCTCAGTTATCTGGCTTATGTTTGTGGGAAATTGCTGTGTACAAAAAGGCAAATAAATTTGCTTACAAAACAACTGCATCTATGCTTCAAGAGTAATTAATTGACTGTGAAGCACGTTGGGATGTGAAACGCACTTCACAAGTGTAAGTTTATTCTTTACTTTTTCAAAAATTCGTTTATGGGATGTGGGCATCGCTGGCAAGGCCAGCATTTATTGCCCATCCCTAATTGCCCTTGAGAAGGTGGTGGTGAGCTGCCATCTTGAACCGCTGCAGTCCGTGTGGTGAAGGTACTCCCACAGCGCTGTTAGGGAGGGAGTTCCAGGATTTTGACCCAGCGACGATGAAGGATCGGCCGATATATTTCTAAGTCAGGATGGTGTGTGACTTGGAGGGGAACTTGGAGGTGGTGGTGTTCCCATGCACCTGCTGCCCTTGTCCTTCTAGGTGGTAGAGGTTGTGGGTTTGGGAGGTGTTGTCGAAGAAGCCTTGGCGAGTTGCTGCAGTGCATCTTGTAAATGGTACACACTGCGGCCACGGTGCGCCGGTGGTGGAGGGAGTGAATATGTAAGGTGATGGATGGGGTGCCAATCAAGCGGGCTGCTTTGTCCTGGATGGTGTTGAGCTTCTTGAGTGTTGTTGGAGCTGCACTCATCCAGGCAAGTGGAGAGTATTCCATCACACTCCTGACTTGTGCCTTGTAGATGGTGGAAAGGCTTTGGGGAGTCAGGAGGTGAGACACTCGCTGCAGAATACCTATTCTTTACTATTACAAAGGGTGGTCTAGTAATGGTACTGGGCGAGCAACCCAAAGGTTATAAGTTGAAATCCCACCATGGCAACGTGTGAAATTGAATTTAATAAACTGGTAATATGTGAGCTGTTATCAGTAAAATAATCATGAAAATTGCTGGATTATCATAAAACTCAAGTGCTTCATTAATCGCCTTCAGGAATGGAAATCTACCACCATCCCCGTAATTACCTACATGTTATTTTGATGAAAGCTCCTCGACTTGAAACATTAACTCAGGGTCAGTACTGAGGGATCGCCGCACTGTCGGAGGGGCAGTACTGAGGGAGCGCCGCACTGTCGGAGGGGCAGTACTGAGGGAGTGCCGCACTGTCGGAGGAGCAGTACTGAGGGAGTGCTGCACTGTCGGAGGGGCAGTACTGAGGGAGTGCCGCACTGTCGGAGGGGCAGTACTGAGGGAGCGCCGCACTGTCGGAGGGGCAGTACTGAGGGAGTGCAGCACTGTCGGAGGGGCAGTACTGAGGGAGCGCCACACTGTCGGAGGGGCAGTACTGAGGGAGCGCCGAACTTTCGGAGGAGCGGTACTGAGGGAGCGCCGCACTGTCGGAGGGGCAGTACTGAGGAAGCGCAGCACTGTCGGAGGGGCAGTACTGAGGGAGCGCCGCACTGTCGGAGGGGCAGTACTGAGGGAGCGCCGCACTGTCGGAGGGGCAGTACTGAGGGAGCGCCGCACTGTCGGAGGGGCGGTACTGAGGGAGCGCCGCACTGTCGGAGGGGGCGGTACTGAGGGAGCGCCGCACTGTCGGAGGGGCAGTACTGAGGGAGCGCCGCACTGTCGGAGGGGCGGTACTGAGGGAGCGCCGCACTGTCGGAGGGGCAGTACTGAGGGAGCGCCGCACTGTCGGAGGGGCGGTACTGAGGGAGCACCGCATTGTCGGAGGGGCCGTCTTTCGGATAAGATGTTAAACCGAGGCCCCGTCTGCTCTCTCGAATGGATGTAAAAGTTCCCGCGGCCACTATTTCGAAGAAGAGTAGGAGGAGTTCTCCCCGGTGTCCTGGGGCCAATATTTATCCCTCAACCAACATCACTAAAACAGATGATCTGGTCATTAACACCTTGCTGTTTGTGGGAGCTTGCTGTGCGCATTTCCGACATTACAACAGTGACCACACTTCGGAAATTGGCTGTAAAGCGCTTTGGGACGTCCTGAGGTTGGTGAAAGGCACTGTAGAAATGCGAGTCTTTCTCTGTTTTCTGCATGTCTTGCATGGATGGGGGGGTGGAAGCCCCTGACCCACCCGCGTGACGTCATGGAACTGGCAGCCATGACGTCAGTCGCTGGGGATCTACGATGACGTCATACACACTGCCCCCTGCGATGACGTCGGACGCGCCGCCCCTGCGATGACGTCACACGCACCGCCTCTGCCATTACGTCAGCGGCGTGGCTGTCAACCCGACCCTGACGAGCGGCCCCGCCCCCCCCCCAACCCGCCTCCCCTCGCCCCGCCCCCCCCGAGCGCGCCGATTGGCCCGAGCGGCGCCCAAACCCGCGTAACCCGGGGCAACCAGGCCGCTGATTGGCGGGCGGTGGCTGTCAGTCAAGATGGGGCGGGACCGGGCCAGGCTGCGCCGGCAGTGGAGGAGCGGGAGGCCGCAGTGAGGCGCTGGCACCGCGGCTCCGCTCACCCTCGGCCTCGGCTCTCAACTCATTTCATCCGGCGGCCGCTGCAGGCGAGGCCCCGCGCTCGGGGGGTGGACTGAGCCTGGCTCAAGTTCCAGGTAAGGCTCGGGCGCTCCCCCGGCCCGCTAGGCCGCCAAGCCTCGGTCTAGATTTGACGCGCGGCCCGAGGGGGAGGCGAGGCTGAGGGGAGGGCCCAAAGCGCCGGACTCTCCTGATCTTCCCTGTTGTCCCGCCCCCGGGGGCCGGGTGGACAACAGCTCCCTCCCCCGGGCCCCTCCATCCTCTCCCCCGGGCCTCTGCACTGTCCCTGGGAGGCCCGAGGTTGGGGGCACCGCTGTCCTGTTGCCCCTTCGCCCCCTTACACCCCTCACCGCCAAAACACCGGCCCAGAAACCCAGAGTATTCGACTGTGGGGGGCGTCACACGAGAGCCCAGACACCCAGAGTATGCGACTGTGGGAGGCCTCACACGAGAGCCCAGACACCCAGAGTATGCGACTGTGGGAGGCCTCACACGAGAGCCCAGACACCCAGAGTATGCGACTGTGGGAGGCCTCACACGAGAGCCCAGACACCCAGAGTATACGACTGTGGGGGGCGTCACACGAGAGCCCAGACACCCAGAGTATACGACTGTGAGAGGCCTCACACGAGAGACCAGACACCCAGAGTATGCGACTGCAGGGGGGCGTCACACGAGAGCCCAGACACCCAGAGTATGCGACTGTGGGAGGCCTCACACGAGAGCCCAGACACCCAGAGTATGCGACTGCAGGGGGGCAGTGCACTCCAGGTCTGCCCCGGCGCTTGGCCAGCGTCTCTCTGTCCACAGGAGGCGGGGGGGGGGGGCGGGCGGGGGGGGGGGGGGGGGCGGTCGCTGCACCACGATCGGGACCGTGCCCTCCCAATAACAGGACTGAGCCGACGGGCCGAATGGCCCGCTCCAGTCCCCAGTGATCAAGGCCGCACACCAAGCGTCCACCTGCACTTGTTCTACGTCTCCAGCAGCACAAGCCCGGCTCTCGCTGAGGTGTGCCACCCAGCCGGCCTGGTCGACATCCGACTCTGACTGCGGCAAGGCTGTGTTGTCGTAGGTGGCACGTTTTTGGATTTAAATGCGGTCACCTGGCTCTCATTGCGGGTTAACCGATGGGGAGAAATGATTGCTTCACGTCCATTTCAACTGTCAAAACCCCAAGACATAAAATATCAGAAGCTGTTGTTAAAACTCCGGCTGTGTCTGTATAACACTGGGGTACAGTACTGGTGGGTACAGGTCTGTCACTGTATAACACTGGGGTACAGTACTGGTGGGAACAGGTCTGTTACTGTATAACACTGGGGTACAGTACTGGTGGGTACTGGTCTGTTGCTGTATAACGGGTACAGTACTGGTGGGTACAGGTCTGTCACTGTATAACACTGGGATACAGTACTGGTGGGTACAGGTCTGTCACTGTATAACACTGGGATACAGTACTGGTGGGTACAGGCCTGTCACGATAACACTGGGGTACAGTACTGGTGGATACAGATCTGTCACTGTATAACACGGGTACAGTACTAGTGGGTACAGGTCTGTCACTATAACACTGGTACAGTACTAGTGGGTACAGGTCTGTCACTATAACACTGGTACAGTACTAGTGGGTACAAGTCTGTCACTATAACACTGGTACAGTACTAGTGGGTAGAGGTCTGTCACTATAACACTGGTACACTACTGGTGGGTACAGGTCTGTCACTATAACACTGGGGTACAGTACTGGTGGGTACTGGTCTGTCACTATAATGGGTACAGTACTGGTGGGTACAGGTCTGTCACTATAACACGGGTACAGTACTAGTGGGTACAGGTCTGTCGCTGTATAACACGGGTACAGTACTGGTGGGTACAGGTCTGTCACTATAACACTGGGGTACATTACTGGTGGGTACAGGTCTGTCACTAACACTGGGGTACAGTACTGGTGGGTACAGGCCTGTCACGATAACACTGGGGTACAGTACTGGTGGATACAGATCTGTCACTGTATAACACGGGTACAGTACTAGTGGGTACAGGTCTGTCACTATAACACTGGTACAGTACTAGTGGGTAGAGGTCTGTCACTATAACACTGGTACACTACTGGTGGGTACAGGTCTGTCACTATAACACTGGGGTACAGTACTGGTGGGTACTGGTCTGTCACTATAATGGGTACAGTACTGGTGGGTACAGGTCTGTCACTATAACACGGGTACAGTACTAGTGGGTACAGGTCTGTCGCTGTATAACACGGGTACAGTACTGGTGGGTACAGGTCTGTCACTATAACACTGGGGTACATTACTGGTGGGTACAGGTCTGTCACTAACACTGGGGTACAGTACTGGTGGGTACAGGTCTGTCACTGTATAACACTGGGGTACAGTACTGGTGGGCACAGGTCTGTCACTAACACTGGGGTACAGTACTGGTGGGCACAGGTCTGTCACTGTATAACACTGGGGTACAGTACTGGTGGGTACAGGTCTGTCACTGTATAACACGGGCACAGTACTGGTGGGCACAGGTCTGTCAGTGCACAACACAGGAACTTTACTGGTGGGTACAGGTCTGTCACTAATGGGTACAGTACTGATAGGTACAGATCTGTTACTGTATAACACTGGTACAGTACTGGTGGGCACAGGTCTGTAACTATAACACTGGGGTACAGTACTGGTGGGCACAGGTCTGTTACTGTATAACGGGTACAGTACTGGTGTGTACGGGTCGTCACTAACATGGGTACAGTACTGGTGGGTACAGGTCTGTTACTGTATAACATTGGGGTACAGTACTGGTAGGGACAGTTCTGTCACTGTATAACGGGTACAGTACTGGTGGATACAGGTCTGTTACTGTATAACACTGGTACAGTACTGGTGGGTACAGGTCTGTAACTATAACACTGGTACAGTACTAGTGGGTAGAGGTCTGTCACTATAACGCTGGTATAGTACTGGTGGGTACAGGTCTGTTACTGTATAACACTGGTACAGTACTGGTGGGTACAGGTCTGTAACTATAACACTGGTACAGTACTAGGGTAGAGGTCTGTCACTATAACACTGGTACAGTACTGGTGGGTACAGGTCTGTTGCTGTATAACACTGGTACACTACTGGTGGGTACAGGTCTGTCACTATAATGGGTACAGTACTGGTGGGTACAGGTCTGTCACTGTATAACACTGGTACAGTACTGGTGGGTACAGGTCTGTTGCTGTATAACATGGGTACAGTACTGGTGCAGTTCTGGTCGCCACACTATAGGAAGGATGTGATTGCATTGGAGAGGGTGCAGAGGAGATTCATCAGGATGTTACCTGGGCTGGAGTGCTTCAGCTATGAAGAGAGACTGGACAGGCTGGGAATGTTTTCCTATGACTCTATAATACGGGTACAGTACTGGTGGGCACAGGGCTGTTACTGTATAACACTGGGGTACAGTACTGGTCGGTACAGGTCTGTCACTGTATAACACGGGTACAGTACTGGTGGGTACAGGTCTGTCACTGTATAACGGTTACAGTACTGGTGGGTACGGGTCTGTCACTATAACACTGGGGTACAGTACTGGTGGGTACAGGTCTGTCACTGTATAACGGTTACAGTACTGGTGGGTACAGGTCTGTCACTATAACACTGGGGTACAGTACTGGTGGGTACAGGTCTGTCACTGTATAACACTGGGGTACAGTACTGGTGGGTACAGGTCTGTCACTGTATAACACGGGTACAGTACTGGTGGATACAGATCTGTCACTGTATAACGGGTACAGTACTAGTGGGTACAGGTCTGTCACTAACAGTGGTACAGTACTAGTGGGTACAGGTCTGTCACTATAACACTGGTACAGTACTAGTGGGTACAGGTCTGTCACTAACACTGGTACAGTACTAATGGGTAGAGGTCTGTCACTATAACACTGGTACACTACTGGTGGGTACAGGTCTGTCACTAACACTGGTACAGTACTAATGGGTAGAGGTCTGTCACTATAACACTGGTACACTACTGGTGGGTACAGGTCTGTCACTAACACTGGGGTACAGTACTGGTGGGTACAGGTCTGTCACTATAACACTGGGGTACAGTACTGGTGGGTACAGGTCTGTCACTGTATAACACTGGGGTACAGTACTGGTGGGTACAGGTCTGTCACTGTATAACACTGGGGTACAGTACTGGTGGATACAGATCTGTCACTGTATAACGGGTACAGTACTAGTGGGTACAGGTCTGTCACTAACACTGGTACAGTACTAGTGGGTACAGGTCTGTCACTAACACTGGTACAGTACTAGTGGGTACAGGTCTGTCACTAACACTGGTACAGTACTAATGGGTAGAGGTCTGTCACTATAACACTGGTACACTACTGGTGGGTACAGGTCTGTCACTAACACTGGTACAGTACTAATGGGTAGAGGTCTGTCACTATAACACTGGTACACTACTGGTGGGTACAGGTCTGTCACTAACACTGGGGTACAGTACTGGTGGGTACAGGTCTGTCACTGTATAACACTGGGGTACAGTACTGGTGGGCACAGGTCTGTCACTGTATAACACTGGGGAACAGTACTGGTGGGCACAGGTCTGTCAGTGCACAACACAGGAACTTTACTGGTGGGTACAGGTCTGTCACTGTATAACACTGGGGTACATTACTGATAGGTACAGATCTGTTACTGTATAACACTGGTGCAGTACTGGTGGGTACAGGTCTGTCACTATAACGGGTACAGTACTGGTGGGTACGGGTCGTCACTAACATGGGTACAGTACTGGTGGGTACAGGTCTGTTACTGTATAACATTGGGGTACAGTACTGGTAGGGACAGGTCTGTCACTGTATAACGGGTACAGTACTGGTGGATACAGGTCTGTTACTGTATAACACGGGTACAGTACTAGTGGGTACAGGTCTGTCACTAACACTGGTACAGTACTAGTGGGTACAGGTCTGTCACTATAACACTGGTACAGTACTAGTGGGTAGAGGTCTGTCACTATAACACTGGTACACTACTGGTGGGTACAGGTCTGTCACTATAACACTGGGGTACAGTACTGGTGGGTACTGGTCTGTCACTATAATGGGTACAGTACTGGTGGGTACAGGTCTGTCACTGTATAACACGGGTACAGTACTAGTGGGTACAGGTCTGTCGCTGTATAACACGGGTACAGTACTGGTGGGTACAGGTCTGTCACTATAACACTGGGGTACAGTACTGGTGGGTACAGGTCTGTCACTAACACTGGGGTACAGTACTGGTGGGTACAAGTCTGTCACTGTATAACACGGGTACAGTACTGGTGGGCACAGGTCTGTCACTGTATAACACGGGTACAGTACTGGTGGGCACAGGTCTGTCACTGTATAACACGGGTACAGTACTGGTGGGTACAGGTCTGTCACTATAACACTGGGGTACAGTACTGGTGGGCACAGGTCTGTCAGTGCACAACACCGGAACTTTACTGGTGGGTACAGATCTGTCACTAACGGGTACAGTACTGATAGGTACAGATCTGTTACTGTATAACACTGGTACAGTACTGGTGGGTACAGGTCTGTCACTATAACGGGTACAGTACTGGTGGGTACAGGTCTGTAACTATAACACTGGGGTACAGTACTGGTGGGCACAGGTCTGTTACTGTATAACGGGTACAGTACTGGTGGGTACGGGTCGTCACTAACATGGGTACAGTACTGGTGGGTACAGGTCTGTTACTGTATAACATTGGGGTACAGTACTGGTAGGGACAGGTCTGTCACTAACGGGTACAGTACTGGTGGATACAGGTCTGTTACTGTATAACACTGGTACAGTACTGGTGGGTACAGGTCTAACTATAACACTGGTACAGTACTAGTGGGTAGAGGTCTGTCACTATAACACTGGTACAGTACTAGTGGGTACAGGTCTGTCACTATAACACTGGTACAGTACTAGTGGGTAGAGGTCTGTCACTATAACACTGGTACACTACTGGTGGGTACAGGTCTGTCACTATAACACTGGGGTACAGTACTGGTGGGTACTGGTCTGTCACTATAATGGGTACAGTACTGGTGGGTACAGGTCTGTCACTGTATAACACGGGTACAGTACTAGTGGGTACACGTCTGTCGCTGTATAACACGGGTACAGTACTGGTGGGTACAGGTCTGTCACTATAACACTGGGGTACAGTACTGGTGGGCACAGGTCTGTCACTAACACTGGGGTACAGTACTGGTGGGTACAGGTCTGTCACTATAACACGGGTACAGTACTGGTGGGCACAGGTCTGTCACTGTATAACACGGGTACAGTACTGGTGGGCACAGGTCTGTCACTGTATAACACTGGGGTACAGTACTGGTGGGTACAGGTCTGTCACTGTATAACACGGGTACAGTACTGGTGGGCACAGGTCTGTCACTATAACACTGGGGTACAGTACTGGTGGGCACAGGTCTGTTACTGTATAACGGGTACAGTACTGGTGGGTACGGGTCGTCACTAACATGGGTACAGTACTGGTGGGTACAGGTCTGTTACTGTATAACACTGGTACAGTACTGGTGGGTACAGGTATGTAACTATAACACTGGTACAGTACTAGTGGGTAGAGGTCTGTCACTATAACGCTGGTATTGTACTGGTGGGTACAGGTCTGTTACTGTATAACACTGGTACAGTACTGGTGGGTACAGGTCTGTTGCTGTATAACACTCGTACACTACTGGTGGGTACAGGTCTGTCACTAACACTGGGGTACAGTACTGGTGGGTGCAGGTCTGTCACTATAATGGGTACAGTACTGGTGGGTACAGGTCTGTCACTGTATAACACTGGTACAGTACTGGTGGGTACAGGTCTGTTGCTGTATAACATGGGTACAGTACTGGTGGGTACAGGTCTGTTGCTGTATAACACTGGTACACTACTGGTGGGTACAGGTCTGTCACTATAATGGGTACAGTACTGGTGGGTACAGGTCTGTCACTGTATAACACTGGTACAGTACTGGTGGGTACAGGTCTGTTGCTGTATAACATGGGTACAGTGCTGGTGCAGTTCTGGTCGCCACACTATAGGAAGGATGTGATTGCATTGAAGAGGGTGCAGAGGAGATTCACCAGGATGTTACCTGGGCTGGAGTGCTTCAGCTATGAAGAGAGACTGGACAGGCTGGGAATGTTTTCCTATGACTCTATAATATGGGTACAGTACTGGTGGGCACAGGGCTGTTACTGTATAACACTGGGGTACAGTACTGGTGGGTACAGGTCTGTCACTGTATAACACGGGTACAGTACTGGTGGGTACAGGTCTGTCACCGTATAACACGGGTACAGTACTGGTGGGTACAGGTCTGTCACTGTATAACGCTGGGGTACAGTACTGGTGGGTACAGGTCTGTCACTGTATAACACTGGGGTACAGTACTGGTGGGTACAGGTCTGTCGCTGTATAACACTGGGGTACAGTACTGGTGGGTAGAGGTCTGTCGCTGTATAACACGGGTACAGTGCTGGTGGGTACAGGTCTGTCGCTGTGTAACGGGTACAGTACTGGTGGGTACAGGTCTGTCGCTGTATAACACGGGTACAGTACTGGTGGGTACAGGTCTGTCGCTGTATAATGGGTACAGTACTAGTGGGTACAGGTCTGTCACTATAACACTGGGGTACAGTACTGGTGGGTACAGGTCTGTCACTGTATAACACGGGTACAGTACTGGTGGGTACAGGTCTGTCACTATAACACTGGGGTACAGTACTGGTGGGTACAAGTCTGTCACTGGGCATTGGAGCAATTTGATGGGATGTGTTCAGAGTATTAAACAGAATCATAGTGTATTATGTTGCACGGTGGGTTTGTCTGTGATTTTTCCCCTTTGCGATAACTGGTCTGAATGCACTAACTAGGCCCAGTGATGGCTTCTATAGCTGTTGCTGTTTGCGAGTCCCATCTGAAAGTTGCTGTGGCGCTCGGGCTGAAAGCAGTGTTTTGCCTGTTCATTCTTCAGCACGTGCTGCCCAGAACCTGTGGGCACTGTGAGGAATGCCAGGTTTTATTATTGTCTTGTAACTTTGTGTGGGATGATCGGTGGGCGACAGTGAGACAGAGCAGTGATTGAGCCAATCAATGGGCTTCTCACTGCTGTGAACTTGGAGTCAAACACTTTCACTAACCTCATCAGAATGCCTGATTTCAATTCTTCCTGCTCGTGGGACGTTCTGTTCCAACACCAGGTGGGGGTTTGGCTCTGTTGCTGTGCGAGGAATTTGCGAATGGTGGGGGTGGCAGATTGACCGAGAGTAGAGTGAACATGGGCTGGGTGGAATACAGCCTCGCACAGCAGCTCCCCGCCAATACCTGGGGTTTATGGTCCTGTCCCCAGAGTCGGTGTCTGCGGGAGATTAAACCTCCTTCCGTTAGTGTCATGGCTTCTATGTGAATCTTGAGTTCATCAGATGGGGGGTGCGGGGTGTAAGGTGAGGGGCGCTTTCATTTTCGGACACTCCGTGCAGCCGTCTGGCGCTCCCAGCTCAGGCTCAGAATGACTCGCAGGTACCTCACACAGTATTAACATGAAAGACAGTCCATTCATGAAAAGGGCACAGTATTACAGCACAAGTTGGGTGCAGATTAAATTTCCCAGTGCTCTGCCCTCGCTCATACCCCACGTGTGCGGCATTTACACCTATCCCATGCCCGGTACGTCACGGTCTGTGAGTTGGAGGTTTTGTGTTGAGGGCTTGTGTCCCCGGGACCCTCCCAGCTTTACATCTGCACCAGCGGGTCACCTGGAGGAGGTGGGGGTGGGGGGGCTCCGGTCTTCAAAGCCTGACCGTTGTCCTTCGGCCTTTCACCTATAGGATGTGTGGCGAAGTCGGGAGGGAGCAAGGAGTGATTCGTACCCCTTTCACTGATGTGGGAGGCCAGCGTGCTAACCCAGCTCCCCACCCAATCCCCAGCGTGCCCTGACTCTGCAGAGCCTGTCCTTCCTGCCTGTGTGTAGTTAACCTGCTCTATCTGCTCCCCAGTGCTGATATATTTTTTATAATTTCGATCTCTGCAGGAAAAACAAGTTTGAAAAGGACTGAGTATTTACTTGCTGAGCAGGGCCATCAACTGCCCCAGAACCAGAGACAGCACATTAACTCCTCCTCCGCGGCCTGAACGTCATAAAGTAAGAACTCCCTGTGCGTTTAAATAATTGAAACTGTGAACTTGGATGCCAGTCGTGAATTAAAGTGGGGAACTAAAGGCCAGAGCTCTGTGTAAAATCATTCTCACTTATACAATGCCACAGCTCATTCATCTCAAAGAAACAAAATAACTCTGGCCCAGGGAGAGATGCTGAATTTCGCCGTGGCATTCACCCCAAGGAGACAAGGACTTCACATCCAATCGTGTCCCAGTGCTGTCACTGCCCTGTCAGTACAGCGTAACAACAGGGCTTCTGAAAATCTCTGTCCACATGATTGGTGACAAAAACCCAGACATAACACTGGGGTACAGTCCTGGGGGGTACAGGTCTGTCACTGTATAACACTGGGGTACAGTACTGGTGGGTACAGGTCTGTCACTGTGTAACACGGGTGCAGTACTGGTGGGTACAGGTCTGTCACTGTATAACACTGGGGTACAGTCCTGGGGGGTACAGGTCTGTCACTGTATAACACAGGTACAGTACTGGTGGGTACAGGTCTGCCATTGAAAAACACGGGTACAGTACTGGGGGGTACAGGTCTGTCACTGTATAACACTGGGGTACAGTACTGGTGGGTACAGGTCTGTCACTGTATAACACTGGGGTACAGTACTGGTGGGTACAGGTCTGTCACTGTATAACACGTACAGTACTGGTGGGTACAGGTCTGTCACTGTACAACACGGGTACAGCACTGGTGGGTACAGGTCTGACACTGGGGTACAGTACTGGTGGGTACAGGTCTGTCGCTGTATAATGGGTACAGTACTGGTGGGTACAGGACTCTCACTATAACACTGGGGGACAGTACTGGTGGTTACAAGTCTGTCGCTGTATAACACTGGTACAGTACTGATGGGTACAGGTCTGTCACTAACACGGGTGCAGTACTGATGGGTACAGGTCACTGCATAACACGGGTACAGTACTGGTGGGTACAGGTCTGTTGCTGTATAACACTGGGGTACAGTACTGGTGGGTACAGGTCTGTCACTGTATAACACGGGTACAGTACTGGTGGGTACAGGTCTGCCATTGAAAAACACGGGTACAGTACTGGGAGGTACAGGTCTGTCACTGTATAACACTGGGGTACAGTACTGGTGGGTACAGGTCT
>JASTWF010002335.1:0-30648 GCA_030390025.1 Squalus acanthias
TGGGCCGAAGGGCCTGGATAGAGGGAGATCGATGGGCCGAAGGGCCTGGATAGAAGGAGATCGATGGGCCGAAGGGCCTGGATAGAAGGTAAGCGATGGGCCGAAGGGCCTGGATAGAGGGAGATCGATGGGCCGAAGGGCCTGGATAGAGGGAGATCGATGGGCCGAAGGGCCTGGATAGAGGGAGATCGATGGGCCGAAGGGCCTGGATAGAAGGAAAGCGATGGGCCGAAGGGCCTGGATAGAAGGTAATCGATGGGCCGAAGGGCCTGGATAGAAGGAAAGCGATGGGCCGAAGGGCCTGGATAGAGGGAGATCGATGGGCCGAAGGGCCTGGATAGAAGGAAAGCGATGGGCCGAAGGGCCTGGATAGAAGGAAAGCGATGGGCCGAAGGGCCTGGATAGAAGGTAAGCGATGGGCCGAAGGGCCTGGATAGAAGGAAAGCGATGGGCCGAAGGGCCTGGATAGAAGGTAAGCGATGGGCCGAAGGGCCTGGATAGAAGGTAAGCGATGGGCCGAATGGCCTGGATAGAAGGTAAGCGATGGGCCGAAGGGCCTGGATAGAAGGAAAGCGATGGGCCGAAGGGCCTGGATAGAAGGTAAGCGATGGGCCGAAGGGCCTGGATAGAAGGTAAGCGATGGGCCGAAGGGCCTGGATAGAAGGTAAGCGATGGGCCGAAGGGCCTGGATAGAAGGAAAGCGATGGGCCGAAGGGCCTGGATAGAAGGTAAGCGATGGGCCGAAGGGCCTGGATAGAAGGAAAGCGATGGGCCGAAGGGCCTGGATAGAAGGTAAGCGATGGGCCGAAGGGCCTGGACAGAGGGAGATCGATGGGCCGAAGGGCCTGGATAGATGGAGATCGATGGGCCGAAGGGCCTGGATAGAAGGAAAGCGATTGGCCGAAGGGCCTGGATAGAGGGAGATCGATGGGCCGAAGGGCCTGGATAGATGGAGATCGATGGGCCGAAGGGCCTGGATAGAGGGAGATCGATGGGCCGAAGGGCCTGGATAGAGGGAGATCGATGGGCCGAAGGGCCTGGATGGAGGGGGATCGATGGGCCGAAGGGCCTGGATAGAAGGAAAGCGATGGGCCGAAGGGCCTGGATAGAAGGAAAGCGATGGGCCGAAGGGCCTGGATAGATGGAGATCGATGGGCCGAAGGGCCTGGATAGAGGGAGATCGATGGGCCGAAGGGCCTGGATAGATGATCGATGGGCCGAAGGGCCTGGATAGAGGGGGATCGATGGGCCGAAGGGCCTGGATAGATGGAGATCGATGGGCCGAAGGGCATGGATAGAGGGAGATCGATGGGCCGAAGGGTCTGGATAGATGGAGATCGATGGGCCGAAGGGCCTGGATAGAGGGGGATCGATGGGCCGAAGGGCCTGGATAGAAGGGGATCGATGGGCCGAAGGGCCTGGATAGAAGGAAAGCGATGGGCCGAAGGGCCTGGATAGAGGGAGATCGATGGGCCGAAGGGCCTGGATAGATGGAGATCGATGGGCCGAAGGGCCTGGATAGAAGGAAAGCGATGGGCCGAAGGGCCTGGATAGAGGGAGATCGATGGGCCGAAGGGCCTGGATAGATGGAGATCGATGGGCCGAAGGGCCTGGATAGAAGGAAAGCGATTGGCCGAAGGGCCTGGATAGAGGGAGATCGATGGGCCGAAGGGCATGGATAGATGGAGATCGATGGGCCGAAGGGCCTGGATAGAGGGAGATCGATGGGCCGAAGGGCCTGGATAGAGGGAGATCGATGGGCCGAAGGGCCTGGATGGAGGGGGATCGATGGGCCGAAGGGCCTGGATAGAAGGAAAGCGATGGGCCGAAGGGCCTGGATAGAAGGAAAGCGATGGGCCGAAGGGCCTGGATAGATGGAGATCGATGGGCCGAAGGGCCTGGATAGAGGGAGATCGATGGGCCGAAGGGCCTGGATAGATGGAGATCGATGGGCCGAAGGGCCTGGATAGAGGGGGATCGATGGGCCGAAGGGCCTGGATAGATGGAGATCGATGGGCCGAAGGGCATGGATAGAGTGAGAGCGATGGGCCGAAGGGTCTGGATAGATGGAGATCGATGGGCCGAAGGGCCTGGATAGAGGGGGATCGATGGGCCGAAGGGCCTGGATAGAAGGGGATCGATGGGCCGAAGGGCCTGGATAGAAGGAAAGCGATGGGCCGAAGGGCCTGGATAGAGGGAGATCGATGGGCCGAAGGGCCTGGATAGATGGAGATCGATGGGCCGAAGGGCCTGGATAGAAGGAAAGCGATGGGCCGAAGGGCCTGGATAGAGGGAGATCGATGGGCCGAAGGGCCTGGATAGATGGAGATCGATGGGCCGAAGGGCCTGGATAGAAGGAAAGCGATGGGCCGAAGGGCCTGGATAGAGGGAGATCGATGGGCCGAAGGGCCTGGATAGATGGAGATCGATGGGCCGAAGGGCCTGGATAGAGGGAGATCGATGGGCCGAAGGGCCTGGATAGAGGGAGATCGATGGGCCGAAGGGCCTGGATGGAGGGGGATCGATGGGCCGAAGGGTCTGGATAGAAGGGGATCGATGGGCCGAAGGGCCTGGATAGAAGGAAAGCGATGGGCCGAAGGGCCTGGATAGATGGAGATCGATGGGCCGAAGGGCCTGGATAGAGGGAGATCGATGGGCCGAAGGGCCTGGATAGATGGAGATCGATGGGCCGAAGGGCCTGGATAGAGGGAGATCGATGGGCCGAAGGGCCTGGATAGATGGAGATCGATGGGCCGAAGGGCCTGGATAGATGGAGATCGATGGGCCGAAGGGCATGGATAGAGGGAGATCGATGGGCCGAAGGGTCTGGATAGATGGAGATCGATGGGCCGAAGGGCCTGGATAGAGGGGGATCGATGGGCCGAAGGGCCTGGATAGAAGGGGATCGATGGGCCGAAGGGCCTGGATAGAAGGAAAGCGATGGGCCGAAGGGCCTGGATAGAGGGAGATCGATGGGCCGAAGGGCCTGGATAGATGGAGATCGATGGGCCGAAGGGCCTGGATAGAAGGAAAGCGATGGGCCGACGGGCCTGGATAGAGGGAGATCGATGGGCCGAAGGGCCTGGATAGATGGAGATCGATGGGCCGAAGGGCCTGGATAGAAGGAAAGCGATGGGCCGAAGGGCCTGGATAGAGGGAGATCGATGGGCCGAAGGGCCTGGATAGCTGGAGATCGATAGGCCGAAGAGCCTGGAAAAATGGAGATCGATGGGCCGAAGGGCCTGGATAGAGGGAGATTGATGGGCCGAAGGGCCTGGATAGAGGGGGATCGATGGGCCGAAGGGCCTGGATAGAAGGGGATCGATCGGCCGAAGGGCCTGGATAGATGGAGATCGATGGGCCGAAGGGCCTGGATAGATGGAGATCGATGGGCCGAAGGGCCTGGATAGAGGGAGATCGATGGGCCGAAGGGCCTGGATAGATGGAGATCGATGGGCCGAAGGGCCTGGATAGATGGAGATCGATGGGCCGAAGGGCATGGATAGAGGGAGATCGATGGGCCGAAGGGTCTGGATAGATGGAGATCGATGGGCCGAAGGGCCTGGATAGAGGGGGATCGATGGGCCGAAGGGCCTGGATAGAAGGGGATCGATGGGCCGAAGGGCCTGGATAGAGGGGGATCGATGGGCCGAAGGGTCTGGATAGAGGGAGATCGATGGGCCGAAGGGCCTGGATAGAGGGAGATCGATGGGCCGAAGGGCCTGGATAGAGGGAGATCGATGGGCCGAAGGGCCTGGATAGAGGGAGATCGATGGGCCGAAGGGCCTGGATAGAGGGAGATCGATGGGCCGAAGGGTCTAGATAGAGGGAGATCAATGGGCCGAAGGGCCTGGATAGAGGGAGCTCGATGGGCCGAGTGGCCTGGATAGAAGAGGATCAATGTGCCGAAGGGCCTGGATAGAGGGACATCGATGGGCCGAAGGGCCTGGATAGAGGGAGATCGATGGGCCGAAGGGCCTGGATAGAGGGAGATCGATGGGCCGAAGGGCCTGGATAGAGGGGGATCGATGGGCCGAAGGGCCTGGATAGGGGGGATCGATGGGCCGAAGGGCCTGGATAGAGGGGGATCGATGGGCCGAAGGGCCTGGATAGATGGAGATCGATGGGCCGAAGGGCCTGGATAGAGGGAGATCGATGGGCCGAAGGGCCTGGATAGATGGAGATCGATGGGCCGAAGGGCCTGGATAGAGGGGGATCGATGGGCCGAAGGGCCTGGATAGAAGGGGATCGATGGGCCGAAGGGCCTGGATAGAGGGAGATCGATGGGCCGAAGGGCCTGGATAGAGGGAGATCGATGGGCCGAAGGGCCTGGATAGAGGGAGATCGATGGGCCGAGGGGCCTGGATAGAGGGAGATCGATGGGCCGAAGGGCCTGGATAGAGGGGGATCGATGGGCCGAATGGCCTGGATAGAGGGGGATCGATGGGCCGAAGGGCCTGGATAGAGGGCGATCGATGGGCCGATGGGCCTGGATAGAGGGGGTTCGATGGGCCGAGGGGCCTGGATAGAGGGGGATCGATGGGCCGAATGGCCTGGATAGAGGGGGATCGATGGGCCGATGGGCCTGGATAGAGGGGGATCGATGGGCCGAAGGGCCTGGATAGATGGAGATCGATGGGCCGAAGGGCCTGGATAGAGGGAGATTGATGGGCCGAAGGGCCTGGATAGAAGGTAAGCGATGGGCCGAAGGGCCTGGATAGATGGAGATCGATGGGCCGAAGGGCCTGGATAGAAAGGGATCGATGGGCCTGGATAGATGGAGATCGATGGGCCGATGGGCCTGGATAGAGGGAGATCAATGGGCCAAAGGGCCTGGATAGAAGGTATGCGATGGGCCGAAGGGCCTGGATAGATGGAGATCGATGGGCCGAAGGGCCTGGATAGAGGGGGATCGATGGGCCGAAGGGCCTGGATAGATGGAGATCGATGGGCCGAAGGGCCTGGATAGATGGAGATCGATGGGCCGAAGGGCCTGGGTAGATGGAGATCGATGGGCCGAAGGGCATGGATAGAGAGAGATCGATGGGCCGAAGGGCCTGTTTTGAGAGAGATCGATGGGCCAAAGGGCCTGGATAGAGGGAGATCAATGGGCCGAAGGGCCCGGATAGAGGGGGATCGATGGGCCGAAGGGCCTGGATAGATGGAGATCGATGGGCCGAAGGGCCTGGATAGAGGGGGATCGATGGGCCGAAGGGCCTGGATAGAAGGTAAGCGATGGGCCGAAGGGCCTGGATAGATGGAGATCGATGGGCCGAAGGGCCTGTTTTGAGAGAGATCGATGGGCCGAAGGGCGTGGATAGAGGGAGATCAATGGGCCAAAGGGCCTGGATAGAGAGAGATTGATGGGCCGAAGGTCCTGGATAGAGAGGGATCGATGGGCCAAAGGGCCTGGATAGAGGGAGATCGATGGGCCGAAGGGCCTGGATAGAGGGGGATCAATGGGCCGAAGGGCCTGGATAGAGGGAGATCGATGGGCCGAAGGGCCTGGATAGAGGGGGATCGATGGGCCGAAGGGCCTGGATAGAGGGAGATCGTGGGCCGAAGGGCTTGGATAGAGGGGAATCAATGGGCCGAAGGGCCTGGATAGAGGGGGATCGATGGGCCGAAGGGCCTGGATAGAGGGGAATCGATTGGCCGAAGGGCCTGGATAGACGGGGATCGATGGGCCGAAGGGCCTGGATAGAGGGAGATCGATGGGCCGAAGGGCCTGGATAGACGGGGATCGATGGGCCGAAGGGCCTGGATAGAGGGAGATCGATGGGCCTAAGGGCCTGGATAGAGAGCGATTGATGGGCCGAAGAGCCTGGATAGAGGGAGAACGATGGGCCGAAGGGCTTGGATAGAGGGAGATCGATGGGCCGAAGGGCTTGGATAGAGGGGAATCAATGGGCCGAAGGGCCTGGATAGAGGGGGATCGATGGGCCGAAGGGCCTGGATAGAGGGGAATCGATTGGCCGAAGGGCCTGGATAGAGGGAGATCGATGGGCCGAGTGGCCTGGATAGAGCGAGATCGATGGGCCGAGAGGCCTGGATAGAAGGGAGATCGATGGGCTGAAGGGCCTGGATAGAGGGCGATCGATGGGCCGAAGGGCCTGGATAGAGGGCGATCGATGGGCTGAAGGGCCTGGATAGAGGGGGATCGATGGGCCGAAGGGCCTGGATAGAAGGGGATCGATGGGCCGAAGGGCCTGGATAGAGGGGGATCGATGGGCCGAAGGGCCTGGATAGAGGGGGATCGATGGGCCGAAGGGCCTGGATAGAGGGCGATCGATGGGCTGAAGGGCCTGGATAGAGGGGGATCGATGGGCTGAAGGGCCTGGATAGAGGGAGATCGATGGGCCGAAGGGCCTGGATAGAGGGGGATCGATGGGCCGAAGGGCCTGGATAGAGGGAGATCGATGGGCCGAAGGGTCTGGATAGAGGGAGATCGATGGGCTGAAGGGCCTGGATAGAGGGGGATCGATGGGCCGAAGGGCCTGGATAGAGGGGAATCGATTGGCCGAAGGGCCTGGATAGAGGGAGATCGATGGGCCGAGTGGCCTGGATAGAGCGAGATCGATGGGCCGAGAGGCCTGGATAGAAGGGAGATCGATGGGCTGAAGGGCCTGGATAGAGGGCGATCGATGGGCCGAAGGGCCTGGATAGAGGGCGATCGATGGGCTGAAGGGCCTGGATAGAGGGGGATCGATGGGCCGAAGGGCCTGGATAGAAGGGGATCGATGGGCCGAAGGGCCTGGATAGAGGGGGATCGATGGGCCGAAGGGCCTGGATAGAGGGGGATCGATGGGCCGAAGGGCCTGGATAGAGGGCGATCGATGGGCTGAAGGGCCTGGATAGAGGGGGATCGATGGGCTGAAGGGCCTGGATAGAGGGAGATCGATGGGCCGAAGGGCCTGGATAGAGGGGGATCGATGGGCCGAAGGGCCTGGATAGAGGGAGATCGATGGGCCGAAGGGTCTGGATAGAGGGAGATCGATGGGCTGAAGGGCCTGGATAGAGGGAGATCGATGGGCCGAAGGGCCTGGATAGAGGGAGATCGATGGGCCGAAGGGCCTGGATAGAGGGGGATCGATGGGCCGAAGGGCCTGGATAGAGGGGGATCGATGGGCCGAAGGGCCTGGATAGAGGGAGATCGATGGGCCGAAGGGCCTGGATAGAGGGGGATCGATGGGCTGAAGGGCCTGGATAGAGGGAGATCGATGGGCCGAAGGGTCTGGATAGAGGGAGATCGATGGGCTGAAGGGCCTGGATAGAGGGAGATCGATGGGCTGAAGGGCCTGGATAGAGGGAGATCGATGGGCCGAAGGGCCTGGATAGAGGGGGATCGATGGGCCGAAGGGCCTGGATAGAGGGAGATCGATGGGCCGAAGGGTCTGGATAGAGGGAGATCGATGGGCCGAGTGGCTTGGATAGACGGAGATCATAGAAACATAGAAACATAGAAGATAGGAGCAGGAGTAGGCCATTCGGCCCCTCGAGCCTGCTCCGCCATTTGATGAGATCATGGCTGATCAACCAAACTCAGTACCCTGTACCTGCCTTCTCCTCATATCCCTTGATACCTTTAGCTTTAAGAAATATATCTAACTCATTCTTGAATATATTTAATGACTTGGCCTCAACTACATAGATACATAGATACATAGAAGATAGGAGCAGGAGTAGGCCATCCGGCCCTTCGAGCCTGCTCCGCCATTTAATGAGATCATGGCTGATCCTTCAATTCAGTATCCCGTCCCCGCCTTCTCTCCGTAACCCTTAACCCCTTTTGCCTGTAGAAATATATCTAATTCCCTCTTAAATATATTTAATGAGCTGGCGTACACTGCCCTCTGTGGCAATGAGTTCCACAGGTTCACCACTCTCTGAGTGAAGAAATTCCCCCTCATTTCTGTCCTAAATGGTTTAGCCCTTATCCTTAAATTATGTCCTCTAGTTCTGTTCTCACCCGCCAAGGGAAACATTCCTTCTGCATCTAATCTGTCTAGACCTGTCAGAATTTTATACACTTCTATGAGGTCCCCTCTCAATCTTCTAAACTCCAGTGTGTACATCCCTAAACTACATAGTCTCTCCTCATAGGTCAATCCCGCCATTCCTGGTATCAGCCTGGTGAATCGCCGCTGCACCCCCTCCATGGCAAGAACATCTTTCCTCAGATGAGGCGACCAAAACTGTACACAGTACTCGAGGTGTGGTCTCACCAGTGCCCTGTACAGCTGCAGCAAGGTATCCCTGTTCCTGTATTCCAACCCTTTTGCTATGAAGGCCAGCATACCGTTTGCCTTCTTGACCGCCTGTTGCACCTGCATGCTCGCCTTCAGTGACTGGTGTACAAGAACACCCAGGTCTCTCTGTACTTCCCCCTCTCCCAATTTATTGCCATTTAAATAATAATTTGCCCTCCCGTTCCTGCACCCAAGGTGGATAACTTCGCACTTGTCCACATTATAGTGCATCTGCCATTTATCCGCCCAATCACCCAGTCTGTCCAAATCGCTCTGCAGCTTCCTGGTCTCCTCCTCTGAGCCCACCCCCCCTCCTAGTTTAGTGTCGTCTGCAAATTTGGAAATGCTGCATTCGACTCCCTGATCCAGGTCATTAATATAAATTGTGAACAGCTGGGGACCCAGGACAGATCCCTGTGGTACCCCACTTGTTACTGCCTGCCATTCAGAAAATGAGCCGTTTATTCCAACTCTCTGTTTTCTATCTGACAGCCAGTTCTCTATCCACGTCAATACTTTCCCCTTTATCCCATGAGCTTCAATTTTCCATGCTAATCTTTTATGTGGGACCTTATCGAAGGCCTTTTGGAAGTCCAGGTACACCACATCTACTGGCTCTCCCCCATCTATTTTACCAGTTACTCCCTCAAAAAATTCCAATAGATTAGTCAAGCACGATTTACCCTTTGTAAATCCATGTTGACTCTGTCCTATCCTGTCCCCATTTGCTAAGTGCTCGGCTATTTCATCCTTAATGATGGACTCCAGCATTTTGCCCACAACTGATGTAAGGCTTACAGGTCTGTAATTACCTGCTTTTTCCCTACCCCCCTTTTTGAATAGTGGGGGTAACGTTAGCTACCCTCCAATCCATGGGCACTGTTCCCGAGTCTAATGAATTCTGAAAAATCATGCTTAGTGCATCCGCTATCTCTAGGGCCACCTCCTTCAGTACCCTAGGATGCATGTTATCAGGCCCTGGGGATTTGTCCGCCTTCAATCCCTTTAGCTTCCTTAACACCATATCCTTAGAGATATTGATTTGCGTCAGTTCCTCCTTTGCCAATGTCCCTATTTTTCCCGATATCCCAGGGAGGTTTTTTGTGTCTTCCTTCGTAAAGACTGACCCAAAGTATGCATTTAGTTGGTCTGCCATTTCCTTATTTCCCATTATATATTCCCCCGTATCTGACTGCAATGGACCAACTTTGGTTTTCACCAGTCTTTTCCTCTTGATATACTTATAAAAGCTTTTGGAGTTAGTTTTTATATTTTCCGCCAGCTTGCTTTCGTAAGCTATTTTGCCCTTCTTGATTAAGCCCTTTGCCCTCCTTTGCTCTATCTTAAACTGTTCCCAATCTTCCGCTCTGGCGCGTTTTTTGGCTATTTTATACGCCCTATCTTTGGATTTTATGCTGTCTCTAATTTCCCCTGTTATCCACGGTTGAGTCACCTTTTTAGATTTCCTTTTATGCCAGATTGGTATAAACAATTTTTGCAATTTTGTCATTCTATCTTTAAATGCTTGCCATTGTTTATCTACCTCCAGTCCTCCCAGGAACGTTGTCCAATCAGACCTACTCAGTTCCCGTCTAATGGCATCATAATTCCCCTTGTTTAAATTCAGGACCTGAGTCTCTGAGTCAATTTCTTCGCTCTCCATTTCGAGTGAGAAATCGATCATGTTATGATCGCTCTGACCCAAGGGTCCCCGTACAACAAGATTACTAATTAGTCCCTTCTCATTGCACAGTACCCAGTCCAATATAGCCTGTTCCCGAGTTGGTTCCTCGACATATTGATCCAGATAACCATCCCTTAAACACTCAAGGAATTCCTCCTCCTCATTATTTTTACTGATTAGGCTAGTCCAATCTATATGTAAGTTAAAGTCACCTATGATGACAGCTGTGCTCTTATTGCACGCTTCTCTAATTTCCCTCGTGATGCCCTCCCCAACCTCTATTTTACTATTTGGAGGCCTATATACCACTCCTATTAATGTTTTTCGCCCCTCGCTATTTCTTAGCTCCACCCATATAGATTCTGTATTAACTGAGTTAATATCCTTCCTTTCAATTGCATTTATCCCCTCTTTTACCAGCAATGCTACCCCTCCTCCCTTTCTTTTTTGTCGATCCTTCCTAAATACTGAATACCCCTGTATGTTAAGCTCCCAGCCCTGCTCACCCTGCAACCATGTTTCCGTAATCCCAATTAGATCATAATTATTAACCTCTATTTCCACAGCTAATTCATCTACCTTGTTCCTGATGCTTCTCGCATTAAGGTATAAAACCCTCAGGCTTTTTTTATGCTCACATTTTTTATGAATTAGTTTGGCCCTTTGTTTTTTGTTCCTCTCCTTTTTACCATTTATTTCTGTCTGCCTTTCACTTTCCTCTATTTCACTACATGGGTTTCTAGCCCCCTGCCATACTAGTTTAAATGCTCCCGAACTGCTTTATCAAAATTTACCCCGAGAACCTCAGTTCCATCTTTGCACAGGTGTAGACCGTCCCTTTTGTATAGGTCACACCTACCACAAAACTGGTCCCAATGCCTCAAAAATTTAAAACCCTCCCTCTTACACCACTGCTCAAGCCACGTATTTAGCCTAACTATCCTGTTCTCTGTACTCTTACTAGCACGTGGCACTGGTAGTAATCCAGAGATTACTACCTTCGAGGTCCTACTTTTTAGCTTGGCTCCTAACTCCCTAAATTCTACTTGTAGGACCTCTTCCCTTTTTTTAGCTACGTCGTTGGTACCAACATGTATCACGACAACTGGCTGTTCCCCCTCCCCCTCCAGAATGTTCTGCACCCGCGCCGAGACATCCTTGACCCTTGCACCAGGGAGGCAAATTACCATCCTGGAGTCTCGGTCGCGACCACAGAAACTCCTATCTATTCCCCTTACAATCGAATCCCCTATTACTATAGCCCTGCCACTCTTTTTCCCTCCCTTCTTTGCAACAGAGCCAGTCATGGTGCCATGAGCCTGGCTGCTGGTGCCTTCCCCCGATGAGTCATCCCCCCCGACAACAGCACCTAAGGCGGTGAACCTGTTGCTGAGGGAGACAACCCCAGGGGATTCCTGCACTACCTTCCTGCCCTTGCTCTGCCTTTTGGTCACCCATGTACTATCTACTCTGGCCTTCTGTGGTAGAGAATTCCACAGGTTCACCACTCTCTGGGTGAAGAAATTCTTCCTCATTTCTGTCCTAAATGGCTTACCCCTTATCCTTAGATTATGACCCCTGGTTCTGGACTCTCCGACCATCGGGAACATTCTTCCTGCATCTAGTTTGTCCAGACCTGTCAGAATTTTATATGTTTCGATGAGATCCCCTCTCATTCTTCTATACTCCAGCAAGTATAAGCCCAATCGACCCAATCTCTCCTCATATGAGATTCCTGCCATCCCAGGTATCAGCCTTGTGAATCTTCGCTGAACTCCTTGTCATAAATCGCAAGTAACAACTCAGGAAGTACTACTGGGTGGCCAGCTGGGGCGCCGTCCAGGGAGTATAAATACTCAGGCATGGGCCCACCTTGGGCAGAGACAATCTGGAAACAGGAAGCTAGTGACTGCTAACTCGACCTCCATGTTTTGTTACAAGTTGATTAAAGCCTTGCTTTATGTTCAAGTGCGTAGTGAGTCTTTATTACGTCACTCCTTCCATGGCAAGAACATCCTTCCTCCGATAAGGCGACCAAAACTGCACACAGTACTCAAGGTGTGGTCTCACCAAGGCCCTGTACAACTGCAGCAGGACATCCCTGTTCCTATACTCAAACCCTTTCGCTATGAAGGCCAACATACCATTTGCCTTCTTCACCGCCTGCTGCACCTGCATGCTTACCTTCAGCGACTGGTGCACAAGGACACCCAGGTCTCGTTGCACTTCCCCTCCTCCCAATCTATTGCCATTCAGATAATAGTCTGCCTTTCTGTTTTTGACACCAAAGTGGATAACCTCGCACTTATCCACGTTATATTGCATCTGCCACACTTCTGCCCAATCACCCAACCTGTCCAAATCATCCTGGAGTTTCTCGCTATCCTCCTCACTGCATACACTCCCACCCAGCTTTGTGTCATCTGCAAACTTGGAGATATTACATTTAGTTCCCTTATCCAGATCATTAATGTATATTGTGAATAGCTGGGGTCCAAGGACCGAACCCTGCGGTACCCCACTAGTTACTGCCTGCCACTCGGAAAAAGACCCATTAATTCCTACTCTCTGCTTTCTGTCCGCCAACCAGTTCTCTATCCAAGTCAATACCTTGCTACCCAATCCCATGTGCCTTAACTTTACACGCTAATCTCTTATGCGGGACCTTATCGACAGCCTTTTGAAAGTCCAAATACACCACATCTACTGGTTCTCCCTTATCTATTTTCCCAGTTACATCCTCAAAAAATTCCAGTAGATTAGTCAAGCACGATTTACCTTTTGTAAATCCATGTTGACTTTGTCCGATCCTGTCACTATTTTTCAAGTGCTCAGCTATTACATCCTTTATAGTAGACTCTAGCATTTTCCCCACTACCAATGTCAGGCTTACCGGTCTGTAATTCCCCGTTTTCTCTCTACCACCCTTTTTGAATAGTGGGGTAACATTAGCTACCCTCCAATCCATGGGTACAGTTCCAGATTCCATCGAATGTTGGAAGATGATCAGCAATGCATCTATTATTTCTAGGGCCACTTCCTTAAGTACCCTAGGATGTAGATTATCAGGCCTTGGGGATTTATCGGCCTTCAATCCCGTCAATTTCCCTAACATCATTTCCCTGCAAATACTGATTTCTTTCAGTTCCTCCCTTTCATCAGACCCTATGTTCTCCAACATCTCTGGGAGGTTATTTGTGTCCTCCTTTGTGAAGACAGAACCAAAATATGCATTTAATTGGTCTGCCATTTCTTTGTTCCCCATTATAACTTCCCCCGCTTCTGACTGCAAGGGACCGACACTTGATTTCACTAATCTTTTACTCTTCACATATCTATAAAAGCTCTTACAGTCAGTTTTTATGTTCCCTGCAAGCTTACTTTCATATTCTATTTTCCCCTTCTTAATTAATCCCTTTGTCCTCCTTTGTTGAATCCTAAACTGCTCCCAATCCTCAGGGTTACCGCTTTTTCTGGCCAATTTATATGCCCTCTCCTTGGATCTTATGCTATCCCTAATTTCCCTTGTTAGCCACGGTTGAGTCACCCTTTTTGTTTTATTCTTATGCCACACTGGGATGAACAAATTCTGTAGTTCATCCATGCAGTCTTTGAATGTTTGCCATTGCCTATCCACCGTCAACCCTTTGAGTGACATTTCCCAATCAATCCTATCCAATTCGCGCCTCATACCATCATAGTTTCCTTTATTTAAATTCAGGACCCTAGTCTCTGATTCAACTACTTCACTCTCCATCCTAATGAAGAATTCTATCATATTATGATCACTCTGACCCAAGGGGCCTCGTACAACAAGATTGCTAATTAATCCTTTCTCGTTACATAATACCCAGTCTAAGATGGCCTGATCTCTGGTTGGTTCCTCGACATATTGTTCCATAAAACTATCCCGTAAACATTCTAGGAATTCGTCCTCCACAGTATTTTTACTAATTTGGTTAGCCCAATCTATATGTAAATTAAAGTCACCCATGATGACTGCTGTGCCCTTACTGCATGCTTCTCTAATTTCCCTTTTAATGCCATCCCCAACCTTCGTATTACTGTTTGGAGGTCTATATACCACTCCCACTAACGTTTTCTGCCCCTTGTTATTTCTCAGTTCTACCCATACAGATTCTGCATCATCAGAGCTAATGTCTTTCCTCTCAATTGTGTTAATCCCCTCTTTAATCAGCAATGCTACCCCACCTCCCTTTCTTTATTGCCTATCTTTCCTAAATATTGAATAACCCTGGATGTTGAGTTCCCAGCCTTGGCCACCCTGGAGCCATGTTTCTGTAATCCCAATCAAATCGTATTCATTTACCTCTATTTGCGCAGCTAATTCATCCACCTTGTTCCGAATGCTCCTTGCATTAAGACACAAAGCCTTCAGGCTTGTTTTTTTAACGCTCTCAGACCTATATGAATTATTATTTACTGTGACCATGTTTGACTTAAACCGTTGAGTTCTTTGCCTTCTACTTTTGTTTTTCTCCTTCCTGTCTTTTGCTTTTATCCTTGTTTCCCTTTCCTCTGTCTCCCTGCTCAGGTTCCCAACCCCCTGCCACTTTAGTTTAAACCCTCCCCAACAGCACTAGCAAACACTCCCCCTAGGACATCGGTCCCGGCCCTGCCCAGGTGCAGACCGTCCCGTTTGTACTGGTCCCAGCTTCCCCAGAACCGGTTCCAATGTCCAAGGAATTTGAATCCCTCCCCCTTGCACCATTCCTCTAGCCACATATTCATTTGAAATATCCTCCTATTTCTACTCTGACTAGCACGTGGCACTGGTAGCAATCCTGAGATTACTACAATTGTGGTCCTATTTTTTAATTTACCTCCTAACTCCCTATATTCTGCTTTTAGGACCTCATCCCATTTTTTACCTATATCGTTGATGCCTATGTGCACCACGACAACTGGCTGTTCGCCCGCCCCCTCCAGAATGTTCTGTAGCCGCTCCGAGACGTCCTTGACCCTTGCACCAGGGAGGCAACACACCGTCCTGGAGTCTCGTTTGCGGCCACAGAAACGCCTATCTATTCCCCTTACAATTGATTCCCCTATCTCTAGGGCCGAAGTGCCTGGATAGAGGGAGATCGATGGGCCGACTGGCCTGGATAGAGGGAGATCGATGGGCCGAGTGGCATGGATAGAGGCAGATCGATGGGCCGAAGGGCCTAGATAGAGGGAGATCATAGAATCATAGAATCATAGAAGATAGGAGCAGGAGTAGGCCATTCGGCCCCTCGAGCCTGCTCCGCCATTCAATGAGATCATGGCTGATCATCCAAATTCAGTACCCTGTCCCTGCTTTCGCCCCATATCCCTTGATCCCTTTAGTTTTAAGAAATATATCGAACTCCTTCTTGAATATATTTAATGAATTGGCCTCAACTACCTTCTGTGGTAGAGAATTCCACAGGTTCACCACTCTCTGGGTGAAGAAATTCCTCCTCATCTCTGTCGCAAATGGCTTACCCCTTATCCTTAGACTGTGACCCCTGGTTCTAGACTCCCCGGCCATCGGGAACATCCTTCCTGCATCTAATCTGTCTAGTCCTGTTAGAATTTTATAAGTTTCAATGAGATCCCCTTTCATTCTTCGAAACTCTACCGAATATAAGCCCAATCGACCCAATCTCTCCTCATACGTCATTCCTGCCATCCCAGGTATCAGTTTGGTGAATCTTCGCTGCACTCCCTCCATGGCAAGAACATCCTTCCTCAGATAAAGCGACCAAAACTGCACACAATACTCAAGATGAGGTATACATAGATACATAGATACATAGAAGATAGGAGCAGGAGTAGGCCATCCGGCCCTTCGAGCCTGCTCCGCCATTTAATGAGATCATGGCTGATCCTCCAATTCAGTATCCCGTCCCCGCCTTCTCTCCGTAACCCTTAACCCCTTTTGCCTGTAGAAATATATCTAATTCCCTCTTAAATATATTTAATGAGCTGGCGTACACTACCCTCTGTGGCAATGAGTTCCACAGGTTCACCACCCTCTGAGTGAAGAAATTCCCCCTCATTTCTGTCCTAAATGGTTTAGCCCTTATCCTTAAATTATGTCCTCTAGTTCTGTTCTCACCCGCCAAGGGAAACATTCCTTCTGCATCTAGTCTGTCTAGACCTGTCAGAATTTTATACACTTCTATGAGGTCCCCTCTCAATCTTCTAAACTCCAGTGTGTACATCCCTAAACTACATAGTCTCTCCTCATAGGTCAATCCCGCTATTCCTGGTATCAGCCTGGTGAATCGCCGCTGCACCCCCTCCATGGCAAGAACATCTTTCCTCAGATGAGGCGACCAAAACTGTACACAGTACTCGAGGTGTGGTCTCACCAGTGCCCTGTACAGCTGCAGCAAGGTATCCCTGTTCCTGTATTCCAACCCTTTTGCTATGAAGGCCAACATACCATTTGCCTTCTTAATCGCCTGCTGCACCTGCATGCTTACCTTCAGTGACTGGTGCACAAGGACACCCAGCTCTCTTTGCACTTCCCCTTCTCCCAATCCATTGCTGTTCAGATAATAATCTGCCTTCCTGTTTTTGCCACCAAAGTGGATAACCTCGCATTTATCCACATTGTACTGCATTTGCCATGCATCTGCCCAATCACCCAACCTATCCAAATCATACTGTAATTTCTCGGCATCCTCCTCACAGCACACACGCCTACCCAGCTTTGTGTCGTCTGCAAACTTGGAGATATTACATCTAGTTCCCTCGTCTAGATCATTAATATATATTGTGAATAGCTGGGGTCCTAGCACCGATCCCTGCGGTACCCCACTAGTCACTGCCTGCCATTCGGAAAAAGACCCGTTTATTCCAACTCTTTGCTTCCTGTCTGCCAACCAGTTCTCTATCCAAGTCAGTACCCTGCCCCCAAACCCATGTGCCTTAACTTTACACGCTAATCTCTTATGCGGGACCTTATCGAAAGCCTTCTGAAAGTCCAAATACACCACATCTACTGGTTCTCCCTTATCTATTCTACCAGTTACATTCTCAAAAAATTCCAGATTAGTCAAGCACGATTTACCTTTTGTAAATCCATGTTGACTTTGTCCGATCCTGTCACTGTTTTCCAAGTGCTCTGCTATTACATCTTTTATAATGGACTCTAGCATTTTCCCCAATACCGATGTCAGGCTTATCGGTCTATAATTCCCCGTTTTCTCTCTACCACATTTTTTGAATAGTGGGGTAACATTATCTACCCTCCAATCCATGGGAACTGTTCCAGAGTCTATAGAATTTTGGAAGATGTCCAGCAATGCATCTATTATTTCTAGGGCCACTTCCTTAAGTACCCTAGGATGTAGATTATCAGGCCCTGGGGATTTATCGGCCTTCAATCCCGTCAATTTCCCTAACACCATTTCCCTGCAAATACTGATTTCTTTCAGTTCCTCCCTCTCATTAGACCCTATGTTCCCTGACATCTCTGGGAGGTTATTTGTGTCCTCCTTTGTGAAGACAGAACCAAAGTATGTATTTAATTGGTCTGCCATTTCTTTGTTCCCCATTATAACTTCCCCTGATTCTGACTGCAAGGGACCTACGCTTGACTTCACCAATCTTTTTCTCTTCATATATCTATAGAAGCTTTTACAGTCAGTTTTTATGTTCCCTGCAAGCTTAATCTCATACTCTATTTTCCCCCTCTTAATTAATCCCTTTGTCCTCCTTTGCTGAATCCTAAACTGCTCCCAATCCTCAGGTTTGCTGCTTTTTCTGGCCAATTTATATGTCATCTCCTTGGATCTTTTGCTATCCCTAATTTCCCTTGTTAGCCACGGTTGAGTCACCTTTTTTGTTTTATTTTTATGCCAAACAGGGATGAACAAATTCTGTAGTTCAACCATGCGATCTTTAAATGTTTGCCATTGCCTATCCACCGTCAACCCTTTAAGTAACATTCCCCAATCCATCCTAGCCAACTCGCGCCTCATACCATCGTAGTTTCCTTTATTTAAATTCAGGACCCTAGTCTCTGAGTCAAATACTTCACTCTCCATCTTAATGAAGAATTCTATCATATTATGATCGCTCCGCCCCAAGGGGTCTCTCACAACAAGATTGCTAATTAATCCTTTCTCATTACATAATACCCAGTCTAAGATGGCCTGATTTCTAGTTGGTTCCTCGACATATTGGTCCAGGAAACCATCCCGTATACACTCCAGGAATTCCTCCTCCACAGTATTGTTACTAATTTGGTTAGCCCAATCTATATGTAGATTAAAGTCACCCATGATAACTGCAGTGCCCTTATTGCACGCTTCTCTAATTACCCGTTTAATGCCATCCCCAACCTCGGCATTACTGTTTGGGGGTCTGTATACAACTCCCATTATCGTTTTCTGTCCCTTGGTATTTCTCAGCTCTACCCATACAGATTCTACATCATCAGAGCTAATATCCTTCCTTACAATTGTGTTAATCCTCTTTAACCAGCAATGCTACCCCACCTCCTTTTCCTTTTTGCCTGTCTTTCCTGAATACTGAATACCCCTGGATGTTGAGTTCCCAGCCCTGGTCACCCTGGAGCCATGTTTCCGTAATCCCAATCATAACATATCCGTTTACATCTATTTGCGCCGCTAATTCATCCACCTTATTACGAATGCTCCTCGCATTAAGACACAAAGGGGGAAAAATTCAGTTGGTTGCGCCTCCCGTTAGCGCCTTAAGAGGGCGCTAATGGGGCGCAAAGCCGCTAGCGCCCGGGCGCAGCGATGTTTGCGCCGCTCGGGAACTTAACTAGACATTGTGCGGCGGCGCTAAACTTTACCGCTGCGACCACCTGCGCGCGCAGATTGTGATGTCATTCCATGGTGCAACGCCCTTGTGGCGCCCCGGAGCGGAAATTGAGTGGCGCCCCCTGCCTTTGGTTGCTGTCCTTCATAACTTTGCTTGCAAAGAGACTATGGGGGCTGCACTGAATGGGGGCGTCGTCCTGCTCCAGCTGAATCGGAGGACACAGAGACGCAGAGAGAGAGTGGCAATGATGGCCAGACGGAGGAGGGCCAACAGGCGTCTGTACAGGAGAGCTTACCCTCCCAGGGTATATCGTGAACAGCTCTCCTACATTCATTTGTCTGAGGAGCTGTGTTTGCGAAGGCTGCGATTCAGCAAGGAGGTGGTCACTGAGCTCTGCCACCTGCTGCAGCCAGATCTGCAGCCTCAACTGAGGTCCAGGACGTCTCTGTCGGTGGCAGTGAAGGTCACAGTGGCTCTCAACTTCTATGCTACTGGCTCATTTCAAGCTGCTGCTGGGGACCTCGCCAATATCTCCCAGTTCGCGGTGCATTGCTGCATCCGGCAGGTCACAAATGCCCTCTTTAAAAGGAGACGAGAGTTCATCTCTTTCCCCATGACCCCAGACAAGCAGCGTGATCGCGCTCTGGGCTTTGCGAGGATAGCGGGCTTCCCCATGGTGCAGGGCGCCATTGACTGCACGCATGTGGCTTTGCGTGCTCCACATGAGAATGCCGAGGATTTCCGGAACAGAAAGGGGTTCCATTCCTTGAATGTTCAGTTGGTCTGTGACCACAGACAGCTGATACTCGCTGTCAATGCCCACTATCCTGGCAGCTGCCACAATGCTTTCATCCTGCGCCAGACTACTGTGGCAGAACTTTTCGAGGCACCGCATCAGCCAGTTGGTTGGCTTCTCGGGGACAAGTGGTATCCATTGAGCACCTGGCTGATGACACCGCTCCGTACGCCCAACACCCCTGCTGAGCTGCGGTACAACGAGAGCCATCAAGCTACCAGGAACATCATTGAGCGCACAATCGGCGTGCTGAAGCAACGGTTCCGCTGTCTCGACCATTCTGGAGGAGCCCTGCAGTACTCGCCTGAGCGAGTATCCAACTTCGTAGTTGTGTGCTGCATGTTGCATAACATGGCAATCGTCAGGACCCAGCCAATGCCACCAGGCCTTGGAGCACCACCAGAGGAGGAGGAGGAAGAGGAGGAAGAGGACGAGGAGGATGATCATCAGCAGCACCAAGGCGGGAGGGCGGCCCACAATGGTGAAACTGCAAGGGCCGTCCGTCAACGGCTGATAGCAAGCCGCTTCTAGGGCCCCTGCTGTGGAAATGGCTTCTGCCATTGCTAACAACATCAATGAAACCAACACGCAACCCCTAAGCCGGCCAAGGCACCAATGATTCCAAACACCAAACATGTATATTTTGAATACAAAAACTTATTTATTTTACAAACTCTGTGTGTGTCATTTCCTCATGACAAACTCATAGAAATAAACTCAAAAAAACAGTCATTAACATAACTGGTTCTCACAACCTGGAGATAATGTCCAAAACACTAGACAAAAGTTGGACCACGAACCTCGGCCTTTAATAAAAAAATGACCAGCATTTTGTCACACCTCCTACTTTTTGCCCTTCGAGGGTGATCTCCTTCCCTTGCGCACTTCCCCCCTTCTAACCCTACTGCTCCTCCGTAATGGGACCTCAGTGGCTGCAGCAAGGCTGGTGGAAGGCTGCTGATTGTCAGACCCTGACACTGCAGATGCCCCTGAAGGACGGCCTCGACCAGTTCTGGGCCTGGAGGGCCCGGCTGCAGACTGCATCAACTCTGCATGGGCGGCAGCAGTCTGTCCTACAGGCGGTGGCAAGTGCAGTGGAGAAGTGACAGTGTTGGCAGCAGGAATGCTGTCATCGTGAGAGAGGACAGCAACTCCCTGCTCGACCGACACACTGGCACTCCCAAGGGGCAGCACTTCAGCATCCGGAGCAATCTGCTGGAGCACAGATTGCTGGCCTGCTGCGGCGCGGTGAGAGCCCCGGGGACATGTGAACGAATCATCGAGGTTGGCAGCAGTCAGTGCTCGCGTGGCCTCAATCTGAGTCTGCA
The DNA here is from genome assembly GCA_030390025.1 of Squalus acanthias. Taxonomy (NCBI): domain Eukaryota; kingdom Metazoa; phylum Chordata; class Chondrichthyes; order Squaliformes; family Squalidae; genus Squalus; species Squalus acanthias. Next base: position 20,845 of record JASTWF010002335.1, read on the forward strand.
TGAGAGCAGTCAGAGATGGGATCACGGCAGTCAGTGACTGAATTGCAGCACTAAGCTTTAGTGTGGCATCCGCCTGTGCTACAGCGAAGTGCTCCACACTCCTTGCCAGTGACTCAATGCATTCTGGCACCCTTCCCACTGCACCCATGAGCTCAGTGTGCATGCCCACCGCCTGGGTGTTATTTCTGCGATCAGCCGCTCCTCCTCTGCGTCCATTGCAGTAGGAGTCGCTGGCATACTCTCCCTCTGGGGAGAAGGCCCCCGTTCTTCCCTACCCCCATGGCGTTGCTGCAGCCCGCTGGGTCCTGGAGCTTCACCCTCATCAGACCCTTCCCCCCTGCTCCCCTCCAGGGAAGGCGTGTTCCCAGTGTGGGCATGGGCTTCCTCGGGAGAGGGTGGCACTGATGCTCCGGCTTCCTCTTCCTCCTCGGCTGCAGCTTCACTCCCACTGGCAGCTTCAGGGCCCGTCTCCTCAGCTGGTGAATCACCATCTGAAAGCAGGGAGGTACAAGAGTGGCTTTAGCGTGAGGACAGGGTGGCAGTAAGGGAGGAATAAGTGCAGCGAGTTAGCAAGTTGGATTGAAAGTGTCAAAGGCTGGTGTTGTGAGGGACAAGTGGAAGGACAGAGGACAAAAAGGTGATGACCTTACCATTGCTGTCCAGAACGGGGTCGGCGTCTCCAGTGGCGACGGGACCGATCACCCGGCTTGCCACAATCCTGTGGACGCGCTCCTCAAGATCGCTGAGGGGTTGCAGCTGAGGCCGCCCTCCACCCTGTCCGTTGCTGCTGTCTCCGATTATGCGCCAGCTTGGCCTGCAAGAAAAAGGACAGCATCTGAGTAAATATACAGCCATGGTCTTGCCTGATGTGCCTCCCATAGGTGAATAGCCCTTACTGTATGCAGCCATGGTCTTGCCTGATGTGCCTCCCATAGGTGAATAGCCCTTACTGTATGCAAAGTGTGGAATGTGTGTGTGTGTTTCATGAAAGGGCCATAGGTGTTGGATGAGTGTTGTGCATTGGGGTTTTAAGACCCTCTGGCCATAGAGTGAGGTTGAGATGGAGGGATGGAGAGGTATTGAGAAAAAGCCACTCACCCTGACGACCCGAGTGAGGTCGTTGAACTTTTTGCGGCATTGAACATGGGTCCTGGGCACCATGCTCCTGGAGGAGACGCTCTGAGCCACCTCCCTCCACACTCTTCTGTACTCACGTGGCAAAGGCCTCCTGCCACTCTCAGGGAAGAGTATAGATCTTCTGCGCTCCACCGCGCCAACCAGAGCATCCAAGGCCTGCTCGGTGAAGCGCTGAGCTCGTTCTCTCACCCTCTCCATCCTTGGCAGCAAAATGGATTCACAGGTCTCTCCAGGCCGAGATTCAAGGCTGCAATGAGCAGGGTGTGGCTGGGGAGCAAGTTGGCCCCCCCGCTTTAAGAACTGGCCGGCGCCAGTGTGTCTGTGTTCCCTCGCTAACTGGCAGCAGCTGCGCTGCGCTCGCGCGCTGAGATGGCGCCTCACTGCTCGGCCTTTGCGCCTTAAGACAGGTGTGCAGCACCTGATTTAGCGCTCCACTCACCTCCCGGGGCGGTAAAAGTGAAGTTTCCAGTCAGTGGCGATAATTAGCGCCAGGCGCTAATTTTTGCGTCCAGACGATATTTGCGCCCCAAATGGGGCGCGACCTAATTTTTCCCCCAAAGCCTTCAGGCTTGTTTTTTTAACACTCTTAGACATTTTAGAATTATTATTTACTGTGGCCATGTTTGATTTAAACCCTTGATTTCTCTGACTGCCACTTTTGCTTTTCTCCTTCGTCTTTTGCTTCTATCCTTGTTTCCCTTTCCTCTGTCTCCCTGCACAGGTTCCCAACCCCCTGCCATTTTAGTTTAAACCCTCCCCAACAGCACTAGCAAACACTCCCCCTAGGACATCGGTCCCGGCCCTGCCCAGGTGCAAACCGTCCCGTTTGTACTGGTCCCACCTCCCCCAGAACCGGTTCCAATGTCCCAGGAATTTGAATCCCTCCCCCTTGCACCATTCCTCTAGCCACATATTGAGTTGAAATATCCTTCTATTTCTATTCTGACTAGCACGTGGCACTGGTAGCAATCCTGAGATTACTACCTTTGAGGTCCTATTTTTTAATTTACCTCCTAACTCCCTATATTCAGCTTTTAGGACCTCATCCCGTTTTTTACCTATATCGTTGATGCCTATGTGCACCACGACAACTGGCTGTTCACCCTCCCCCTCCAAAATGCTCTGTAGCCGCTCCGAGACGTCCTTGACCCTTGCACCAGGGAGGCAACACACTATCCTGGAGTCTCGTTTGCGGCTGCAGAAACGCCTATCAATTCCCCTTACAATAGAATCCCCTATCACTATTGCTCTCCCGCTCTTTTTCCTCCCAGCCTGTGCAGCAGAACCACCCATGGTGCTAGGAAGTTGGCTGCTGCTGCCTTCCCCTGATAAGCCATCTCCCTCAACAATATCCAAAGCGGTATATCTGTTTGAGAGGGGGATGGCCACAGGGGACCCCTGCACTACCTGCCTGCGCCTACTACTCTGCCTGGTGGTCACCCATTCCCTTCCTGCCTGTGCAGCCTTTACCTGCGGTGTGACCAACTCCCTAAACGTGCTATCCACGAAGTCCTCAGCATCGCGAATGCTCCGCAATGCGGTCCGTCAGTAGCTGCAGCTGGATACACTTCCTGCACACACGGTCGTCAGGGACACAGGAAGTGTCCCTGATTTCCCACATAGTGCAGGAGGAGCATGCCACGGGCCGAGCTGTGCTGCCATGACTTACCCTTTAATTAATTCAAATTAATTTAAATCAAATCAATCCCACCAATTACACTAAAATTAAATGATATACTCAAGGGCCCTTGTTTAACAGCACTCCCCGCTGCACAACAGAGACCCTAGAAATTATAAACCACAGAATTTAAGTTTGGAAAAAACGAGAAAGGAAGAAATACTCACCAACCAATCACTTACCTGCTTTCTGGTGATGTCACACTTCGATTACTTTTTACTTTTCTCTCCCGCTCTCGGAGCTTAGATTGGTCGCTTACCTGCGCCTCGGGCTCTCCTTTTATCGCCGCCGCCGTCTCGCCGCTCCTCCCAGGACCACACTGCCGCCGCGTCTGCTGCTGGGCCGAAGGGCCTGGATAGAGGGAGATCGATGGGCCGAAGGGCCCTGGATAGAGGGAGATCGATGGGCCGAAGGGCCTGGATAGAGGGAGATCGATGGGCCGAAGGGCCTGGATAGAGGGAGATCGATGGGCCAAAGGGCCTGGATAGAGGGAGATCGATGGGCCGAAGGGCCTGGATAGAGAGAGATCGATGGGCCGAAGGGCCTGGATAGAGGGAGATCGATGGGCCGAAGGGCCTGGATAGAGGGAGATCGATGGGCCGAAGGGCCTGGATAGAGGGAGATCGATGGGCCGAAGGGCCTGGATAGAGGGAGATCGATGGGCCGAAGGGCCTGGATAGAGGGGGATCGATGGGCCGAAGGGCCTGGATAGAAGGAGATCGATGGGCCGAAGGGCCTGGATAGAGGGAGAATGATGGGCCGAAGGGTCTGGATAGAGGGAGATCGATGGGCCAAAGGGCCTGGATAGAGGGGGATCGATGGGCCGAAGGGCCTGGATAGAGGGAGATCGATGGGCCGAAGGGCCTGGATAGAGGGAGATCGATGGGCCGAAGGGCCTGGATAGAGGGGGATCGATTGTCCGAAGGGCCTGGATAGAGGGAGATCGATGGGCCAAAGGCCCTGGATCGACGGAAGCGATGGGCCGAAGGGCCTGGATAGAGATCGATGGGCCGAAGGGCCTGGATAGAGATCGTTGGGCCGAAGGGCCTGGATAGAGAGGGATCGATGGGCCGAAGGGCCTGGATAGAGAGGGATCGATGGACCGAAGGACCTGGATAGAGGGAGATCGATGGGCCGAAGGACCTGGATAGAGGGAGATCGATGGGCCGAAGGGCCTAGATAGAGGGAGATCGATGGGCCGAAGGACCTGGATAGAGGGGGATCGCTGGGCCGAATGGCCTGGATGGAGGAGGATCGATGGGCCGAGTGGCCTGGATAGAGAGAGATCGATGGGCCGAATGGCCTGGATAGAGGGAGATCGATGGGCCGAAGGGCCTAGATAGAGGGAGATCGATGGGCCGAATGGCCTGGATAGAGGGAGATCGATGGGCCGAAGGGCCTGGATAGAGGGAGATCGATGGGCCGAAGGGCCTGGATAGAGGTGGATCGCTGGGCCGAGTGGCCTGGATAGAGGGAGATCGATGGGCCGAAGGCCCTGGATAGAGGTGGATCGATGGGCCGAGAGGCCTGGATAGATGGGGATCGATGGGCCGAAGGGCCTAGATAGAGGGAGATCGATGGGCCGAAGGGCCTGGATAGAGGGAGATCGATGGGCCGAAGGGTCTGGATAGAGGGAGATCGATGGGCCGAAGGGTCTGGATAGAGGGAGGTAGATGGGCCGAAGGGCCTGGATAGAGGGAGATCGATGGGCCGAAGGTACTGGATAGAGGGAGGTCGATGGGCCGAAGGGCCTGGATAGAGGGGGATCGATGGGCCGAAGGGCCTAGATAGAGGGAGATCGATGGGCCGAAGGGCCTGGATAGAGGTGGATCGATGGGCCGAGAGGCCTGGATAGAGGGGGATCGATGGGCCGAAGGGCCTAGATAGAGGGAGATCGATGGGCCGAAGGGCCTGGATAGAGGGAGATCGATGGGCCGAAGGGCCTAGATAGAGGGAGATCGATGGGCCGAAGGGCCTGGATAGAGGGAGATCGATGGGCCGAAGGGCCTGGATAGAGGGGGATCGATGGGCCGAAGGGCCTAGATAGAGGGAGATCGATGGGCCGAAGGGGCTGGATAGAGCGAGATCGATGGGCTGAATTGCCTGGATAGAGGGAGATCGATGGGCCGAAGGGCCTAGATAGAGGGAGATCGATGGGCCGAAGGGCCTGGATAGAGGGAGATCGATGGGCCGAAGGCCCTGGATAGAGATGGATCGATGGGCCGAGAGGCCTGGATAGAGGGGGATCGATGGGCCGAAGGGCCTGGATAGAGGGAGATCGATGGGCCGAAGGGCCTAGATAGAGGGAGATCGATGGGCCGAAGGGCCTGGATAGAGGGAGATCGATGGGCTGAAGGGTCTGGATAGAGGGAGATCGATGGGCCGAAGGGTCTGGATAGAGGGAGGTCGATGGGCCGAAGGGCCTGGATAGAGGGAGATCGATGGGCCGAAGGGCCTAGATAGAGGGAGATCGATGGGCCGAAGGGCCTGGATAGAGGGAGATCGATGGGCCGAAGGGCCTGGATAGAGGGAGATCGATGGGCCGAGAGGCCTGGATAGAGGGAGATCGATGGGCCGAAGGGTCTGGATAGAGGGAGGTCGATGGGCCGAAGGGCCTGGATAGAGGGAGATCGATGGGCCGAAGGGCCTGGATAGAGGGAGATCGATGGGCCGAGAGGCCTGGATAGAGGGAGATCGCTGGGCCGATGGCCTGGATAGAGTGGATCGATGGGCCGAGAGGCCTGGATAGAGGGGAATCGATGGGCCGAAGGGCCTGGATAGAGGGCGATCGATGGGCCGAAGGGCCTGGATAGAGGGAGATCGATTGTCCGAAGGGCCTGGATAGAGGGAGATCGATGGGCTGAAGTGCCTGGACAGAGAGAGATCGATGGGCCGAAGGGCCTGGATAGAGGTGGATCGATGGGCCGAATGGCCTAGATAGAGGGGGATCGATGGGCCGAAGGGCCTGGATAGAGGGGGATCGATGGGCCGAAGGGCCTGGATAGAGGGGGATCGATGGGCCGAATGGCCTAGATAGAGGGGGATCGATGGGCCGAAGGGCCTGGATAGAGGGTGATCGATGGGCCGAAGGGCCTGGATAGAGGTGGATCGATGGGCCGAAGGGCCTGGATAGAGGTGGATCGATGGGCCGAAGGGCCTGGATAGAGGTGGATCGATGGGCCGAATGGCCTAGATAGAGGGAGATCGATGGGCCGAAGGGCCTGGATAGAGGGAGGTAGTTGGGCCGAAGGGCCTGGATAGAGGGAGATCGATGGGCCGAAGGGCCTGGATAGAGGTGGATCGATGGGCCGAATGGCCTAGATAGAGGGGGATCGATGGGCCGAAGGGCCTGGATAGAGGGAGATCGATGGGCCGAAGGGCCTGGATAGAGGGAGGTAGTTGGGCCGAAGGGCCTGGATAGAGGGAGATCGATGGGCCGAATGGCCTAGATAGAGGGAGATCGATGGGCCGAAGGGCCTGGATAGAGGGAGGTAGTTGGGCCGAAGGGCCTGGATAGAGGGAGATCGATGGGCCGAAGGGCCTGGATAGAGGTGGATCGATGGGCCGAATGGCCTAGATAGAGGGGGATCGATGGGCCGAAGGGCCTGGATAGAGGGTGATCGATGGGCCGAAGGGCCTGGATAGAGGGGGATCGATGGGCCGAAGGGCCTGGATAGAGGGAGGTAGATGGGCCGAAGGGCCTGGATAGAGAGAGATCGATGGGCCGAAGGGCCTGGATAGAGAGAGATCGATGGGCCGAAGGGCCTGGATAGACGGGGATCGATGAGCCGAAGGGCCTGGATAGAGGGAGATCGATGGGCCGAAGGGCCTGGATAGAGGGAGATCGATGGGCCGAAGGGCCTGGATAGAGGGAGATCGATGGGCTGAAGGGTCTGGATAGAGGGAGATCGATGGGCCGAAGGGCCTGGATAGAGGGGGATCGATGAGCCGAAGGGCCTGGATAGAGGGAGATCGATGGGCCGAAGGGCCTGGATAGAGGGAGATCGATGGGCCGAAGGGCCTGGATAGAGGGAGATCGATGGGCCGAAGGGTCTGGATAGAGGGAGATCTATGGGCTGAAGGGCCTGGATAGAGGGAGATCGATGGGCCGATGGGCCTGGATAGAGAGAGATCGATGGGCCGAAGGGTCTGGATAGAGGGGGATCGATGGGCTGAAGGGCCTGGATAGAGGGAGATCGATGGGCCGAAGGGCCTAGATAGAGGGGGTTCGATGGGCTGAAGGGCCTAGATAGAGGGGGTTCGATGGGCTGAAGGGCCTAGATAGAGGGAGATCTATGGGCTGAAGGGTCTGGATAGAGGGGGATCGATGGGCCGAAGGGCCTGGATAGAGAGAGATTGATGAGCGTGTGTCTGTCTTTTGCCTCGTGTGTCGAGAATGTTTCCAGAGTTGCACGATGGATGTTTGATCCAGTTAGTAGCCAGACCACCACTGAACCTGGAACTGAGATAAAGGCAAATAATCGGCAATTAATGGGAGATTTCTGCCACTCACGGTGTGAGCGGAGTCACTGCCGACTGCAGCAGCTGAAATTCCAATCAGTTTATCGATTACATTTCACAGCTGTTGAACTAAGAATCAAAGTGGGAGATTTATTGAGATGAAATATAAGAATCGGACTAGTGTTAGGAAACGTATTTAGGCTCTGTTTGATGAAATGTGCCATGATTTCCAAATGGGACACATCATTCACAGAAAGAATGTTGCAGACAGCACTTCACCAATGATTGAAATCTATTCATAACTCGTTCACCCAACTGAGCAATTGAGCAGCAACCATCAGGTTGTCTCTCTGCGTGTCTGTGTCTGTCTGTCTCTGTGTGTGTCTGTCTGTGTGTCTGTCTGTGTCTGTCTGTCTGTCTATCTGTCTGTGTCTGTCTATCTGTCTGTGTCTGTCTATCTGTCTGTGTCTGTCTGTCTATCTATCTGTGTCTGTCTATCTGTCTGTGTCTGTCTGTGTGTCTGTCTGTGTCTGTCTGTGTGTCTGTCTGTGTGTCTGTCTGTGTGTCTGTCTGTCTGTATCTGTCTGTCTATCTGTCTGTGTCTGTCTATCTGTCTGTGTCTGTCTGTGTGTCTGTCTGTGTGTCTGTCTGTGTGTCTGTCTGTGTCTGTCTGTGTGTCTGTGTCTGTCTGTGTCTGTATCTATCTGTGTGAAGTGATACATTTTGGTAGGAAGAACGAGGAGAAGCACTGTGAACTAAATGGTACAATCCTAAAGTGGGTGCATGAACAGAGAGACCTGGGGGTATATGTGCACAAATCGTTGATGGCAGGGCAGGTTGAGAAAGCAGTTAAAAAAGCATACGGGATCCTGGGCTTCATAAATAGAGGCACAGAGTACAAAAGCAAGGAAGTTATGATGAACCTTTATAAAACACTGGTTCGACCTCAGCTGGAGTATTGTGTCCAATTCTGGGCACCGCACTTTAGGAAGGATGTGAAGGCTTTGGAGAGGGTGCAGAGGAGATTTACAAGAATGGTTCCAGGGATGAGGGACTTCAGTTACGTGGATAGACTGGAAAAGCTAGTGCTGTTCTACTTGGAGCAGAGGAGGTTAAGAGGAGATTTGATATGAAAGGTTCTGATAGAGTAAATAAGGAGAAACTGTTTCCAGTGGCAGGAGGGTGGGTAACCAGAGGACACAGATTGAAGATAATTGGCGAAATTACCAGAGGCGACATGAGGAGAATGTTTTTACGCCGCGAGTTGTTGTGATCTGGAACGCGCTGCCTGAAAGGGCGGTGGAAGCAGATTCAATAATAACTTTCAAAAGGGAATTGAATCATAGAATCATAGACGTATACAGCACAGAAAGAGGCCATTCGGCCGACAAAGAGCTATCCACCCTGATCCCACTTTCCAGCTCTTGGTCCGTAGCCCTGTGGGTTACGGCACTTCAAGCGCATATCCAAGCACTTTTTAAATGTGATGAGGGTTTCTGCCTCTACCACCCTTTCAGGCAGTGAGTTCCAGACCCCCACAACCCTCTGGGTGAAGAAAGTTCCCCTCAACTCCCCTCTAAACCTTCCACCAATTACTTTAAATCTCTGCCCCCTGGTTATTGACCTCTCTGCTAAGGGAAATAGGTCCTTCCTATCCACTCTATCTAGGCCACTCATCATTTTATACACCTCAATTAAATCTCCCCTCAGCCTCCTCTGTTCCAAAGAAAACAACCCCAGCCTATCCAATCTCTCCTCATCGCTAAAATTGGAAAATACTTGAAGGGGAAAGATTTGCAGGGCTATGGGGAAAGAGCAGGGCAGTGGGACTGATCGGAGAGCTCTTTCAAAGAGCCGGCACAGGCACCATGGGCCGAATGGCCTCCTTCACACCCTCTATATGTGTGAGTGTGTGAGAGTGTGTATGTGAGTGTGAGTGAGCGTAAGTGACTGTGAGTGTGTGAGTGAGAGTGTCTGTGAGTGAGTGTGTGACTGAATGTGAGTGTGTGACTGAGTGTGTGAGTGTGTGACTGTGAGTGTGAGTGAGTGAGTGTGTGACTATGAGTGTGAGTGAGTGAGTGTGTGACTGTGAGTGTGTGACTTGAGTGTGTGACTGTGAAAGAGTGCGTGACTATGACTGTGTCAGCGTATGAGTGAGGGTTTCTGTGAATGTGAGTGAGTGTGTGAGTGAGTGTGTGACTGTGAGTGTGTAACTGAGTGTGTGTGTGACTGAGTGTGTGACAGTGAGTGAGTGTGTGACTGTGAGTGAGTGTGTGACTGTGAGTGAGTCTGTGCCTGTCAGTGTATGGGTGACGGTGTCTGTGACTGTGAGTGTGTGACTGTGTGTGAATGAGTGTGTGACTGTGAGTGAGTGTGAGTGATTGAGTGTGTGACTGACTGAGTGTGAGTATGTGACTGTGACTGAGATTGAGTGTGAGTGAGTGTGTGTGAGTGAGTGTGTGACTGAGTGAGTGTGTGACTGTGAGTGAGTGTGAGCCTGAGTGTATGTGTGACTGAGTGAGTGTGTG
>JASTWF010002336.1:0-30638 GCA_030390025.1 Squalus acanthias
AGGAAGGTAGTGCAGAAATCCCCTGGGGTTGTCTCCCTTAGCAACAGGTTCACCGCCTTAGGTGCTGTTGTCGGGGGGGATGACTCATCGGGGGAAGGCACCAGCAGCCAGGCTCATGGCACCATGACTGGCTCTGTTGCAAAGAAGGGAGGGAAAAAGAGTGGCAGGGCTATAGTAATAGGGGATTCAATTGTAAGGGGAATAGATAGGGGTTTCTGTGGTCGCGACCGAGACTCCAGGATGGTATGTTGCCTCCCTGGTGCAAGGGTCAAGGATGTCTCGGCGCGGGTGCAGAACATTCTGGAGGGGGAGGGGGAACAGCCAGTTGTCGTGATACATGTTGGTACCAACGACGTAGCTAAAAAAAGGGAAGAGGTCCTACAAGTAGAATTTAGGGAGTTAGGAGCCAAGCTAAAAAGTAGGACCTCGAAGGTAGTAATCTCTGGATTACTACCAGTGCCACGTGCTAGTAAGAGTACAGAGAACAGGATAGTTAGGCTAAATACGTGGCTTGAGCAGTGGTGTAAGAGGGAGGGTTTTAAATTTTTGAGGCATTGGAACCAGTTTTGTGGTAGGTGTGACCTATACAAATGGGACGGTCTACACCTGTGCAAAGATGGAACTGATGTTCTCGGGGTAATTTTTGATAAAGCAGTTCGGGAGCATTTAAACTAGTATGGCAGGGGGCTAGAAACCTATGTAGTGAAATAGAGGAAAGTGAAAGGCAGACAGAAATAAATGGTAAAAGGGTGAGGAACAAAAAACAAAGGGCCAAACTAATTCATAAAAAATGTGAGCATAAAAAAAGCCTGAGGGTTTTATACCTTAATGCGAGAAGCATCAGGAACAAGGTAGATGAATTAGCTGTGGAAATAGAGGTTAATAATTATGATCTAATTGGGATTACGGAAACATGGTTGCAGGGTGAGCAGGGCTGGGAGCTTAACATACAGGGGTATTCAGTATTTAGGAAGGATCGACAAAAAAGAAAGGGAGGAGGGGTAGCATTGCTGGTAAAAGAGGGGATAAATGCAATTGAAAGGAAGGATATTAACTCAGTTAATACAGAATCTATATGGGTGGAGCTAAGAAATAGCGAGGGGCGAAAAACATTAATAGGAGTGGTATATAGGCCTCCAAATAGTAAAATAGAGGTTGGGGAGGGCATCACGAGGGAAATTAGAGAAGCGTGCAATAAGAGCACAGCTGTCATCATAGGTGACTTTAACTTACATATAGATTGGACTAGCCTAATCAGTAAAAATAATGAGGAGGAGGAATTCCTTGAGTGTTTAAGGGATGGTTATCTGGATCAATATGTCGAGGAACCAACTCGGGAACAGGCTATATTGGACTGGGTACTGTGCAATGAGAAGGGACTAATTAGTAATCTTGTTGTACGGGGACCCTTGGGTCAGAGCGATCATAACATGATCGATTTCTCACTCGAAATGGAGAGCGAAGAAATTGACTCAGAGACTAAGGTCCTGAATTTAAACAAGGGGAATTATGATGCCATTAGACGGGAACTGAGTAGGTCTGATTGGACAACGTTCCTGGGAGGACTGGAGGTAGATAAACAATGGCAAGCATTTAAAGATAGAATGACAAAATTGCAAAAATTGTTTATACCAATCTGGCATAAAAGGAAATCTAAAAAGGTGACTCAACCGTGGATAACAGGGGAAATTAGAGACAGCATAAAATCCAAAGATAGGGCGTATAAAATAGCCAAAAAAAGCGCCAGAGCGGAAGATTGGGAACAGTTTAAGATAGAGCAAAGGAGGACAAAGGGCTTAACCAAGAGGGGCAAAATAGCTTACGAAAGCAAGCTGGCGGAAAATATAAAAACTAACTCCAAAAGCTTTTATAAGTATATCAAGAGGAAAAGACTGGTGAAAACCAAAGTTGGTCCATTGCAGTCAGATACGGGGGAATATATAACGGGAAATAGTCACTGAAGGTGGGAATGCAAGTGCAGCAGGCAGTCAAGAAAGCAAACGGAATGATGGCCTTCATAGCAAGGGGATTTGAGTACAGGAGTAGGGAGGTGATGCTACAGTTGTACAGGGCCTTGGTGAGGCCACACCTGGAGTATTGTGCGCAGTTTTGGTCTCCTAACTTAAGGAAGGACATTCTTGCTATTGAGGGAGTGCAGCGAAGGTTCACTAGATTGATTCCTGGGATGGCCGGACTGACATATCAAGAAAGATTGGGTCAACTGAACTTGTATCCTCTGGAGTTCAGAAGAATGAGGGGGGATCTTATAGAGACATTTAAAATCCTGACTGGTTTAGACAAATTAGATGCGGGCAGAATGTTCCCAATGGTAGGGAAAACTAGAACCAGGGGTCACAGTCTAAGGATTAAGGGGAAGCCATTTAGGACTGAGCTGAGGAGGAACTTCTTCACCCAGAGAGTGGTGAATCTATGGAATTCTCTTCCACAGAAGGTTGTTGAGGCCAGTTCGCTAAATATATTCAAAAGGGAGTTAGATATAACACTCACAACTAAGGGGATCAAGGGGTATGGCGAAAAAGCAGGAATGGGGTACTGAGGTAGCATGTTCAGCCATGAACGCATTGAATGGCGGTGCAGGCTCGAAGGACCGAATGGTCTACTCCTGTACCTATTTTCTATGTTTCTATGTTTCTATGAAATAAGGAAATGGCAGACCAACTAAATGCATACTTTGGGTCAGTCTTTACGAAGGAAGACACAAAAAACCTCCCTGGGATATCGGGAAAAATAGGGACATTGGCAAAGGAGGAACTGACGCAAATCAATATCTCTAAGGATATGGTGTTAAGGAAGCTAAAGGGATTGAAGGCGGACAAATCCCCAGGGCCTGATAACATGCATCCTAGGGTACTGAAGGAGGTGGCCCTAGAGATAGCGGATGCACTAAGTATGATTTTTCAGAATTCATTAGACTCGGGAACAGTGCCCATGGATTGGAGGGTAGCTAACGTTACCCCACTATTCAAAAAGGGGGGTAGGGAAAAAGCAGGTAATTACAGACCTGTAAGCCTTACATCAGTTGTGGGCAAAATGCTGGAGTCCATCATTAAGGATGAAATAGCGGAGCACTTAGCAAATGGGGACAGGATAGGACAGAGTCAACATGGATTTACAAAGGGTAAATCGTGCTTGACTAATCTATTGGAATTTTTTGAGGGAGTAACTGGTAAAATAGATGGGGGAGAGCCAGTAGATGTGGTGTACCTGGACTTCCAAAAGGCCTTCGACAAGGTCCCACATAAAAGATTAGCATGGAAAATTGAAGCTCATGGGATAAAGGGGAAAGTATTGACGTGGATAGAGAACTGGCTGTCAGATAGAAAACAGAGAGTTGGAATAAACGGCTCATTTTCTGAATGGCAGGCAGTAACAAGTGGGGTACCACAGGGATCTGTCCTGGGTCCCAGCTGTTCACAATTTACATTAATGACCTGGATCAGGGAGTCGGATGCAGCATTTCCAAATTTGCAGACGACACTAAACTAGGAGGGGGGTGGGCTCAGAGGAGGAGACCAGGAAGCTCCAGAGCGATTTGGACAGACTGGGTGATTGGGCGGATAAATGGCAGATGCACTATAATGTGGACAAGTGCGAAGTTATCCACCTTGGGTGCAGGAACGGGAGGGCAAATTATTATTTAAATGGCAATAAATTGGGAGAGGGGGAAGTACAGAGAGACCTGGGTGTTCTTGTACACCAGTCACTGAAGGCGAGCATGCAGGTGCAACAGGCGGTCAAGAAGGCAAACGGTATGCTGGCCTTCATAGCAAAAGGGTTGGAATACAGGAACAGGGATACCTTGCTGCAGCTGTACAGGGCACTGGTGAGACCACACCTCGAGTACTGTGTACAGTTTTGGTCGCCTCATCTGAGGAAAGATATTCTTGCCATGGAGGGGGTGCAGCGGCGATTCACCAGGCTGATACCAGGAATGGCGGGATTGACCTATGAGGAGAGACTATGTAGTTTAGGGATGTACACACTGGAGTTTAGAAGATTGAGAGGGGACCTCATAGAAGTGTATAAAATTCTGACAGGTCTAGACAGACTAGATGCAGAAGGAATGTTTCCCTTGGCGGGTGAGAACAGAACTAGAGGACATAATTTAAGGTTAAGGGCTAAACCATTTAGGACAGAAATGAGGGGGAATTTCTTCACTCAGAGGGTGGTGAACCTGTGGAACTCATTGCCACAGAGGGCAGTGTACGCCAGCTCATTAAATATATTTAAGAGGGACTTAGATATATTTCTACAGGCAAAAGGGGTTAAGGGTTACGGAGAGAAGGCGGGGACGGGATACTGAATTGGAGGATCAGCCATGATCTCATTAAATGGCGGAGCAGGCTCGAAGGGCCGGCTGGCCTACTCCTGCTCCTATCTTCTATGTATCTATGTATATCCTGAGACTGTGACCTCTCGTTTTAGACCCCCCAGCCAGGGGAAACATCCTCCCTGCATCCCGCCTGTCTAACCCTGTCAGAATTTTATACGTTTCAATGAGATCCCCTCTCATTCTTCTAAACTCTAGTGAATACCGGCCTAGTCGACCCAATCTCTCCTCATACGACAGTCCTGCCATCCCAGGAATCAGTCTGGTGAACCTTCGCTGCACTCCCTCTATGGCAAGTATATCCTTTCTTAGATAAGGCGACCAAAACTACACACAGTACTCCAGGTGTGGTCTCACCAAGGCCCTGTACAACTGTAGTAAGACATCCTTGCTCCTGTATTCAAATCCTCTTGCAATGAAAGCCAACATACCATTTGCCTTGCTAACTGCTTGCTGCACCTGCATGTTTGCTTTCAGTGACTGGTGTACAAGGACACCCAGGTCCCTTTGTACATCAACATTTCCCAATCCATCACCATTTAAATAATACTCTACCTTTCTGTTTTTCCTACCGAAGTGGATAAATTCACATTTATCCACGTTATACTGCATCTGCCATGTATTTGCCCACTCACTCAACTTGTCTAAATCGCCTTGAAGCCTCTTTGCATCCTCCTCACAACTCACAATCCCACCTAGTTTCATGTCATCAGCCAACTTGGAAATATTACATTTGGTTCCCTCATCCAAATCATTGTAATATATTGTGAATAGCTGGGGCCCAAGCACTGATCCCTGCGGTACCCCAGTAGTCACCGCCTGCCACCCCGAAAAAGACCTTTTGATATCTACTTTTTGTTTTCTTTCTGTTAACCAATTTTCAATCCATGACAGGGTTCCACAGACACTGACTCTCACTGGGGTACGGGTTCCACAGGCACTGACTCTCACTGGGGTACGGGTTCCACAGACACTGACTCTCACTGGGATACGGGCTCCACAGACACTGACTCTCACTGGGGAACGGGTTCCACAGACACTGACTCTCACTGGGGTACGGGTTCCACAGACACTGACTCTCACTGGGATACGGGCTCCACAGACAGTGACTCTCACTGGGGTACTGGTTCCACAAACACTGACTCTCACTGGGGTACGGGTTCCACAGGCACTGACTCTCACTGGGGTACGGGTTCCACAGGCACTGACTCTCACTGGGGTACGGGTTCCACAGACACTGACTCTCACTGGGGTACGGGTTCCACAGGCACTGACTCTCACTGGGGTACGGGTTCCACAGGCACTGACTCTCACTGGGGTACGGGTTCCACAGGCACTGACTCTCACTGGGGTATGGATTCCACAGGCATATAACTAGTAAACAGATAGTAAGAGGAGGGGTGAGGCCAATTAGAGACCAAAAAGGAGAACTGCGCATGGAGGCAGAACGTACGGCTGAGGTGCTAAATGAGTACTTTGCATCTGTCTTCACCAAGGAAGAGGATGCTGCCATAGACATAGTGAAGGAGGAGGTAGAGGAGATAGTGGATGGGATAAAAATTGATAATGAGGAGGTACTAGAAAGGCTGGCTGTACTTAAAGTAGATAAATCACCAGGACCGGATGGGATGCATCCTCGGACTCTGAGGGAGGTGAAGGAAGAAATCGCAAAGGAAGAAAACTGGCCATAATCTTCCAATCCTCCTTAGAAACGGGAATGGTGCCAGAGGACCGGAGAATTGCAAATGTTGCACCCTTGTTCAAAAAAGGGTGTAAAGTTAAACCCAGCAACTACAGGCCAGTCAGTTTAACCTCAGTAGTGGGGAAGCTTTTAGAAACAGTAATCAGGAACAAAATTAACAGTCACTTGGACAAGTGTGGATTAATTAAGGAAAGCCAGCACAGATTTGTTAAAGGCAAATCGTGTATAACCAACTTGATCAAGTTTTTTGATGAGGTAACAGAGAGGGTTGATGAGGGTAATGCAGTTGACGTTGTGTACATGGATTTCCAAAAGGAGTTTGATAAAGTGCCACATAATAGGCTCGCCAGCAAAGTTGAAGCCCATGGAATAAAAGGAACAGTGGAAGCATGGATACAAAATTGGCTAAGTGACAGGAAACAGAGAGTAGTGGTGAACGGTTGTTTTTCGGACTGAAGGAAGGTATACAGTGGTGTTCCCCAGGGGTCAGTTCTAGGACCACTGCTTTTCTAGATATATATTAATGACTTGGACGTGGGTGTACAGGGCACAATTTCAAAATTTGCAGATGACACAAAACTTGGAAGTATAGTGAACAGTGAGGAGGAGAGTGATAGACTTCAGGAAGACATAGACAGGCTGGTGGAATGGGCGGATACGTGGCAGATGAAATTTAACGCAGAATGGTGAGAAGTGACATACTTTGGTATGAAGAATGAAGAGAGGAAATATAAACGAAATGGTTCAATTCTAAGGAGGGTGCACAGACAGAGAGACCTGGGGGTATATGTGCACAAATCGTTGAAGGTGGCAGGGCAGGTTGAGAAAGCAGTTAAAAAAGCATACGGGATCCTGGGCTTCATAAATAGAGACATAGGGCTGGATTTTGAATGACCCATGGAGTTGGGTTTGGAGGCGTGTGGGGGGTTAAATTTGCGGGGTCAGGGTTTCCGACCCCATCCCGACTCCATCCCGCCTCCACGCAATTTTGACATAATCAGTTGCGGGGTTCCCGACTCCATCCCGCCTTCAAGAGGCGGGAGAGGCCATTAAAGCCCTTAACAAGCTCTAAATTGGCTCTGTAATGCCATTTTGAAACGCTGGAGCTAGTTTAACCCTCTTCTGACGTGAAGCACGCCTGGTGTGAAACACTCCAGTGAAACCTGGCGGGAGCACAAGTGGATAGCTGACTATCGGCTGCAGGTCCACTATTACAACGGAGATGTGATGAAGGTAGTAGTAGTATTAGGTGTGAACGTCGCCTCTGATGCTGCTGCATTGAATGTCTTCAGAGACTGCCTGGGAGGACTTGGTTGCAAAAAACATATTCTCTCTCTCTCCCTCTCTCTCTCTCCCCCCCCCCCCCACATTTTTGCATCCAGGTCCACTCACATCAATAGCCAGGCAGATCCTCTCTCACCAACAGTCTCTGAGACTAGGCAGTCAGCAATGATGACATCATCAGAGGTGACTTTCAGACTGAAACCACTAATTGGTTCATGGGTTCCCACATGCTGGAACTCAATTGCCCAATTAAGTGAAAATTGCATCAGGCATCCACATTAATCTGGAGTCGGGGGGAAACACGAAATGCGGATTACATGACCCCAACCCGACCCCAAGACAAAATCCAGCCCATAGAGTGCAAAAGTGTGGCAATTATGATGAACCTTTATAAAACACTGGTTCAGCCTCAACTGGAGTATTGTGTCCAATTCTGGGCACCACACTTTAGGAAGGGTGTGAAGGCCTTAGAGAAGGTGCAGAAAAGATTTATGAGAATGATTCCAGGGATGAGGGACTTCAGTTACATGGATAGACTGGAGAAGCTGGGGTTGTTCTCCTTGGAGCAGAGAAGGTTGAGAGGAGATTTGATAGAGGTGTTCAAAATCTTGAGGGCACTGGACAGAGTAGATAGAGAGAAACTGTTCCCATTGCCAGAAGGGTCGAGAACCAGAGGACACAGACGTAAGGTGATTGACAGAAGAACCAAAGGTGACATGAGGAAAAACATTTTTACTCAGCGAGTGGTTAAGATCTGGAATGCACTGCCTGAAAGGGTGGTGGTGGCAGACTCAATCACGGTTTTCAAAAGGGAGTTGGATAAGTACCTGAATGAAAAAAATTTGCAGGGCTACGGGGAAAAAGCGGGGGAGTGGGACTAGCTGAAGTGCTATTGCAGAGAGCCGGCACGGACTTGTCGGGCCGAATGGCCGTCTTCCGTGCTGTAACCATTCTATGATTCTATGACACTGACTCTCACTGGGGGACAGTTCCATAGACACTGACTCTCACTCGGGTATGGGTTCCACAGACACTGACTGTCACTCGGGTATGGGTTCCACAGACACTGACTCTCACTGGGGTATTAGTTCCACAGACACTGACTCTCACTGGGGTACGGGTTCCACAGACACTGACTCTCACTGGGGTACGGGTTCCACAGACACTGACTCTCACTGTGGTACAGTTCCACAGACACTGACTCTCACTGTGGTACAGTTCCACAGACACTGACTCTCACTGGGGTACAGGTCCCACAGACACTGACTCTCACTGTGGTACAGTTCCACAGACACTGACTCTCACTGGGGTACAGTTCCACAGACACTGACTCTCACTGGGGTACGGGTCCCACAGACACTGACTCTCACTGGGGTACAGGTCCCACAGACACTGACTCTCACTGGGGTACAGTTCCACAGACACTGACTCTCACTGGGGTATGGGTTCCACAGACACTGACTCTCACTGGGGTACGGGTTCCACAGACACTGACATAGAAACATAGAAAAATAGGAGCAGGAGTCGGCCATTCGGCCCTTCGAGCCTGCTCCGCCATAGCTGATCCTCTATCTCAATACCATATTCCCGCTCTCTCCCCATACCCCTTGATGCCTTTTGTGTCTAGAAATCTATCTATCTCCTTCTTAAATATATTCAGTGACTTGGCCTCCACAGCCGTCTGTGGTAGAGAATTCCACAAGTTCACCACCCTCCGAGTGAAGAAATTTCTCCTCATCTCAGTCCTAAATGTCCTGCCCCGTATCCTGAGACTGTGACCCCTCGTTCTAGACCACACCAGCCAGGGGAAACATCCTCACTGCATCCAGTCTATCTAGCCCTGTCAGAATTTTATATGTTTCAATGAGATCCCCTCTCATTCTTCTAAACTCGCTGAATACAGGACTAGTCGACCAAATCTCTCCTCATACGACAGTCCTGCCATCCCAGGAATCAGTCTGGTGAACCTTCGTTGCACTCCCTCTATGGCAAGTATATCCTTTCTTAGGTAAGGAAACCAAAACTGCACACAGTACTCCAGGTGTGGTCTCACCAAGGCCCTGTACAACTGTAGTAAGACATCCTTGCTCCTGTACTCAAATCCTCTTGCAATGAAGGCCAACATCCCATTTGCCTTGCTAACTGCTTGCTGCACCTGCATGTTTGCTTTCAGTGACTGGTGTATAAGCACACCCAGGTCCCTTTGTACATCAACATTTCCCAATCGAGCACCATTTAAATAATACTCTACCTCTCTGTTTTTCCTACCAAAGTGGATAACTTCACATTTATCCACATTATACTGCATCTGCCATGTATTTGCCCACTCACTCAACTTGTCTAAATCACCTTGAAGCCTCTTTGCATCCTCCTCACAACTCACAATCCCATCTAGTTTCATGTCTGACCATGAGGTATGGGTTCCACAGACACTGACTCTCACTGGGGTACGGGTTCCACAGACACCGACTCTCACTGGGGTACAGGTTCAACAGACACTGACTCTCACTGGGTACGGGTTCCCCAGACACTGACACTCATTGGGGTACGGGTCCCACAGGCACTGACTCTCACTGGGGTATGGATTCCACAGACACTGAGGCTCGCTGGGGTACGGGTTCCACAGACACTGACTCTCACTGGGGTACAGGTTCCACACACACTGACTTTCACTGGGGTGCAGTTCCACAGACACTGACTCTCACTGGGGTACTGGTTCCACAGACACTGACTCTCACTGGGTAACGGTTTCCACAGACACTGACTCTCACTGGGACACAGTTTCACAGACACTGACTCTCACTGGGGTACTGGTTCCAAGAACACTGACTCTCACTGGGGTACGGGTTCCACAGACACTGACTCTCACTGGGGTACGGGTTCCACAGACACTGACTCTCACTGGGGTACGGGTTCCACAGGCACTGACTCTCACTGGGGTACAGTTCCACAGATACTGACTTTCACTGGGTAACGGTTTCCACAGACACTGACGCTCACTGGGACACAGTTTCTCAGACACTGACTCTCACTGGTGTACTGGTTCCAAGAATACTGACTCTCACTGGGGTATGGGTTCCACAAACACTGACTCTCACTGGGGTACGGGTTCCACACACACTGACTCTCACTGGGGTACAGGTTCCACAGGCACTGACTCTCACTGGGGTATGGGTTCCACACACACTGACTCTCACTGGGGTACAGTTCCAAAGACAATGGCTCTCACTGGGGTACTGGTTCCAAGAACACTGACTCTCACTGGGGTACGGGTTCCACAAACACTGACTCTCACTGGGGTACGGGTTCCACAGACACTGACTCTCACTGTGGTATGGTTTCCATAGACACTGACTCTCACTTGGGTACGGGTTCCACAGACACTGACTCTCACTGGGGTACGGGTTCCACACACACTGACTCTCACTGGGGTACAGGTTCCACAGGCACTGACTCTCACTGGGGTATGGGTTCCACAAACACTGACTCTCACTGGGGTACGGGTTCCACAGACACTGACTCTCACTGGGATATGGGTTCCACAGACACTGACTCTCACTGGGGTACGGGTTCCACAGACACTGACTCTCACTGGGGTACGTGTTCCACAGGCACTGACTTTCACTGGGGTACAGTTCCACAGACACTGACTCTCACTGGGGTACGGGTTCCACAGACACTGACTCTCACTGGGTAACGGTTTCCACAGACACTGACTCTCACTGGGACACAGTTTCACAGACACTGACTCTCACTGGTGTACTGGTTCCAAGAACACTGACTCTCACTGGGGTACGGGTTCCACAAACACTGACCCTCACTGGGGTACGGGTTCCACAGACACTGACTCTCACTGGGGTAGGGGTTCCACAGACACTGACTCTCACTGGGGTACGGGTTCCACAGACACTGACTCTCACTGGGTAACGGTTTCCAAAGACACTGACTCTCACTGGGGTACGGGTTCCACAGACACTGACTCTCACTGGGGTATGGGTTCCACACACACTGACTCTCACTGGGGTACAGTTCCAAAGACAATGACTCTCACTGGGGTACTGGTTCCAAGAACACTGACTCTCACTGGGGTACGGGTTCCACAGGCACTGACTCTCACTGGGGTATGGGTTCCACAGACACTGACTCTCACTAGGGTACGGGTTCCACAGGCACTGACTCTCACTGGGGTACGGGTTCCACAGACACTGACCCTATTTAAGAAAGGAGGGAGACAGAAAGCAGGAAACTATAGACCAGTTAGCCTACCATCTGTCAGTGGGAAAATGCTGGAATCCTTCATTAAGGAAGCAGTAGCAGGGGATTTGGAAAATCATAATGCAGTCAAGCAGAGTCAGCATGGTTTTATGAAAGGGAAATCATGTTTAACAAATTTGCTGGAGTTCTTTGAGGATGTAACGAGCAGGGTGGATAAAGGTGAACCAGTAGATGTGGTGTATTTGGATATCCAGAAGGCATTCGATAAGGTGCCATATAAAAGGTTACTGCACAAGATAAGAGCTCACAGAATTGGGGGTAATATATTAGCATGGATCGAGGATTGGCTAACTAACAGAAAGCAGAGAGTCGGGATAAATGGGTCATTTTCCGGTTGGCAAACTGTAACTAGTGGGGTGCCACAGGGATCGGTGCTCGGGCCTCAACTATTTACAATCTACATTAATAACTTGGATGAAGGGACCGAGTGTAATGTAGCCAAGTTTGCAGATGATACAAAGATGGGTGGGAAAGCAAGTTGTGCAGAGGACTCAAAGGGCTAAAAATTGAGTCGCGCCCCATTTGGGGCGCTAACCTCGCCGGGGCGCTACTTTTAGCGCCCCGAAAAAAATTAGCGGCCCCGCGCCGGAACTTCAGTGGTTGCGCCCCAAGAGGGAAGCGGGGCGCCACTGGAAGCACCCCGCATCCCTCTTGGGGCGCTGCGAGGGAATATCCTGGCGCTACGTGCCGCAGCGCCATGCACTGTGGCACGTCGCGCCGCGGTATTGCAGGCCTTCCTCCCCTTCTTAAAGGGGAGGGACCCTGCGCAGCGCGAACCGGGGCCCAGCTGGGCCCCCAGGGATCGGGAGTGCCGGCAAAAGAGCCCGGCACTCAAGAGAAGTGCCGGGCTCTTGGAGCGCAGCCGGCACTTCACGGTGGGGGGGCTTCACGGGGGCCGGGGACAGCAACGGGGGCAGGTGCTGGCAGGCGGCCAGCAACAAAAATGGCCGCCTGCCACCTCCCCTTTAAATATCGCCGCCCCGGCCGCACGTACGCCTCCCTGAACCCGTCGGACATAGCGTCTGGCGGTAAATCAGGGGGCGCGACTGAAGAACGCGGCTGGAGCGCGAGCGGGGTGCTGCGCACGGCGATGACGTCATCGCCGGCGGCGCAGCGCCACAGGGCGCTACCGGCTGGCGCCGCCGCTAACCTCCCGCTGAATTTTACGGGAGGCGTGGGCGGCGCTGCGCCCGGGCGTTAGCTGCTTTACGCCCCATTAGCGCCCTCTTAAGGCGCTAACGGGAGGCGCAAGCAGCTGAATTTTTCCCCCAAAGAGTCTGCAAAGGGATATAGACAGGTTAAGTGAGTGGGCAAAAATTTGGCAGATGGAGTATAATGTGGGAAAGTGCGAGGTTATACACTTTGGCAGGAAAAATAAAAAAGCAAATTATTATTTAAATGGAGAGAGATTACAAAATGCTGCAGTTCAGAGGGATCTGGGGGTCCTTGTGCATGAAACACAAAAAGTTAGCATGCAGGTACAGCAAGTAGTCAAAAAGGCAAATGGAATGTTGGCCTTTATTTCAAGGGGGTTGGAGTATAAAAGCAGGGAAGTCCTGCTACAACTGTACAGGGTATTGGTGAGACCACACCTTGAATACTGTGTACAGTTTTGGTCTCCTTATTTAAGGAAGGATATACTTGCATTGGAGGCAGTTCAGAGACGATTCACTAGGTTAATTCCAGAGATGAGGGGGTTGACTTATGAAGAAAGGTTGAGCAGGCTGGGCCTATACTCTTTGGAATTTAGAAGAATGAGAGGTGATCTTATTGAAACATATAAGATACTGAGGGGGCTCGACAAGGTAGATGCATAGAGGATGTTTCCCCTCGTGGGGAAATCTAGAACTCGGGAGCACAGTTTTAGAATAAATGGTCGCCTTTTAGAACAGAGATGAGGAGGAATTTCTTCTCTCAGAGGGTCGTAAATCTGTGGAATTCTCTGCCCCAGAGAGCTGTGGAGGCTGGGTCATTAAATACATTTCAGGTGGAGATAGACAGATTTTTGCAAGATAAGAGAGTGAAGGGTTATGGGGAGCGGGCGGGGAAGTGGCTTTGAGCCCAAGATCAGCCATGATCTTATTAAATGGCGGAGCAGGCTCAAGGGGCCAAGTGGCCTATTCCTGCTCCTATTTCTTATGTTCTTATGACTCTCACTGGGTTACGGATCCCACAGACACTGACTCTCACTGGGGTACGGGTTCCACACACACTGACTCTCATTGGGGTACAGTTCCACAGACACTGACTCTCACTGGGGTACGGGTTCCACAGACACTGACTCTCACTGGGGAACGGGTTCCACAGACACTGACTCTCACTGGGGTACAGATTCCACAGACACTGACTCTCACTGGGGTACGGGTTCCACAGACACTGACTCTCACTGGGGTACGGGTTCCACAGACACTGACTCTCACTGTGGTACGGGTTCCACAGACACTGACTCTCACTGGGGTACGGGTTCCACAGACACTGACTCTTACTGGGGTACGGGTTCCACAGACACTGACTCTCACTGGGGTACGGGTTCCACAGACACTGACTCTTACACACGTGTACACACTCACATACACTTTGCCACAAGTTCATTGGATGATAATAAACCGCAGGAAACTTCGCTGGTTCAATGCCTCCCACACCCAGGAAGAGTGAGCCCAGGGGGTGCGACAGGGAATATTGGGACTGAGAGAGAGGATTGAACCCGGGGGTGCGACAGGGAATACCGATCAGACCAGAAGCTTTTCCTTGTTCGCTCTCCAATGTGACAGCACAAGTCCACTATCGAAAATACTTAGCCTCAGAAAGTGTTGTTACTCTGGAGTTATATTGACAGCCAGACAGAGACAGAGAGGGAGAGGGACAGAGAGGAAGCAGGCAGGGAGAGAGAGAGGGACAGACTGACAGAGGGACAGCGACAGACATACAGACACAGAAATAACAGATAAAGGTGCAAACACAGATAGAAAGAGAAACAGAGAAACAATAAGCATAGAGATGGTTAAAGGCACAGAGCCTACCAAACCAAACGTACTCGATGGAGGGATTAGTGGGAGGGTTGGGGTCTAGAGGGATGGGAGTGATGGGAGAGTTAGGGGACTAGAGGGATGGGACTGATGGGAGAGTTGGGGTCTAGAGGGATGGGATTGATGGGAGAGTTAGGGGACTAGAGGGATGGGACTGATGGGAGAGTTGGGGTCTAGAGTGATGGGATTGATGGGAGAGTTAGGGGACTAGAGGGATGGGATTGATGGGAGAGTTGGGGGACTAGAGGGATGGGACTGATGGGAGAGTTGGGGACTAGAGGGATGGGATTGATGGGAGAGTTGGGGGACTAGAGGGATGGGACTGATGGGAGAGTTGGGGACTAGAGGGATGGGATTGATGGGAGAGTTGGGGGACTAGAGGGATGGGACTGATGGGAGAGTTGGGGACTAGAGGGATGGGATTGATGGGAGAGTTGGGGGACTAGAGGGATGGGATTGATGGGAGAGTTAAGGACTAGAGGGATGGGATTGATGGGAGAGTTAGGGGACTAGAGGGATGGGATTGATGGGAGAGTTAGGGGACTAGAGGGATGGGATTGATGGGAGAGTTAGGGGCGAAGAGGGATGGGATTGATGGGAGAGTTAGGGGACTAGAGGGATGGGATTGATGGGAGAGTTAAGGACTAGAGGGATGGGATTGATGGGAGAGTTAGGGGACTAGAGGGATGGGACTGATGGGAGAGTTGGGGGACTAGAGGGATGGAATTGATGGGAGAGTTAGGGGCCAAGAGGGACGGGATTGATGGGAGAGTTAGGGGACTAGAGGGATAGGATTGATGGGCCAAACGGACTTTCTTCATTCCTGACTGCTATTTTAGTGATAATTTAGTGCGTGTCTGTTGTCCATTTCAAATTCCTGGGAATGAAGGGAATATCTGAAGAGCGTCACTACATGTCGATTTTATGCCTTGCAAGCTAGAAATTAGTGCCTGTGTTGTCAGCGTTGAGTCTGCACTCTGCACACATCCCATAATTTCACAAACCCTCATGTGTGCCCTTTCATTGATAGAATTGCCCCTCCCCCGAACTGGAGTCCAACGCAGGCACCTCTTGTGCTCAGCATGAGGCCTTTTGGGTCTCAGAGGGGCTATGGGTGAGTGTGAGTGATATTGGTAATGCAAACACATCAACTATTACACAGAAACACTAATTGCTCCATCTGATTATAGGACTGTATAAAATATCCTCTCTGGCAAAAATACTCTCCACTAACCAGAAGCAGATGGCCCACCGTTTGAAAATGACTCCAACACTCAGATATGCAGCCCGTTAAAGCCCGCTTGAAATTCCCATCTGGAACTGATTGTTCCCAGTCTGATCTGGCCCAGATCTCATGTCGGAATGCCCCAACCACAGTGTTTAGGCAAATGCCAGGCTCCACTGCTCAGAACGGCAGAGCTCCTGCACCCTGTCTCAGAGTTACATTTACATCCTCCGTTACTACCTCCCCAGGGAAACGCACTGCCCCGGATCCACCCAGGCTGTGACAGCTGCACCACAGACTGCACTCAGTGCCCCTGGGATAAAGAGCGGCAAAATCAGCAACCGTCCCTGATCAATATCCAGTAACACCTGTTCGAAAATGCTGTATGGGCGTGTCGGTAAACGTGTGTGGCTCCAAGTGTGCGCTCGAATCCTCTCGCTATGAAGGCCAACATACCATTTGCCTTCTTAACCGCCTGCTGCACCTGCATGCTCACCTTCAGCGACTGGTGCACAAGGACACCCAGGTCTCGTTGCACTTCCCCTTTTCCCAATCTATTGCCGTTCAGATAATAATCTGTCTTCGTGTTTTTGCCACCGAAGTGGATAACCTCGCATTTATCCACATTATACTGCATTTGCCATGCATCTGCCCAATCACCCAACCTGTCCAAATCATACTGGAGTTTCTCTGAATCCTCCTCACAGCACACACGCCCACCCAGCTTTGTGTCATCTGCAAACTTGGAGATATTACATCTAGTTCCCTCGTCTAGATCATTTATATATATTGTGAATAGCTGGGGTCCTAGCACCGATCCCTGTGGTACCCCACTAGTCACTGCCTGCCACTTGGAAAAAGACCCGTTTATTCCAACTCTTTGCATCCTGTATGCCAACCAGTTCTCTATCCAAGACAGTACCTTACCCCCAATCCCGTGTGTACCCCAGTTTGAGTCAGTGTCTGTGGTAACCGTATCCCAGTGAGAGTCAATATCTGTGGAACCCGTACCCCAGTGAGAGTCATAGAAACATAGAAACATAGAAGATAGGAGCAGGAGTAGGCCATTCGGCCCCTCGAGCCTGCTCCGCCATTCGATGAGATCATGGCTGATCATCTAAACTCAGTACCCTGTACCTGCCTTCTCCCCATATCCCTTGATACCTTTAGCTTTAAGAAATATATCTAACTCATCCTTGAATATATTTAATGACTTCGCCTCAACTACCTTCTGTGGTAGAGAATTCCACAGGTTCACCACTCTCTGGGTGAAGAAATTCTTCCTCATTTCTGTCCTAAATGGTTTACCCGTTATCCGTGGATTTTGACCCCTGGTTCTGGACTCTCCGACCATCGGGAACATTCTGCCTGCATCTAGTTTGTCCAGACCTGTCAGAATTTTATATGTTTCGATGAGATCCCCTCTCATTCTTCTATACTCCAGTGAGTATAAGCCCAATCGACCCAATCTCTCCTCATATGTCATTCCTGCCATCCCAGGTATCAGCCTTGTGAATCTTCGCTGAACTCCTTCCATGGCAAGAACATCCTTCCTCAGATAAGGCGACCAAAACTGCACACAGTACTCAAGGTGTGGTCTCACCAAGGCCCTGTACAACTGCAGCAGGACATCCCTGTTCCTATACTCAAACCCTTTCGCTATGAAGGCCAACATACCATTTGCCTTCTTCACCGCCTGCTGCACCTGCATGCTTACTTTCAGCGACTGGTGCACAAGGACACCCAGGTCTCGTTGCACTTCCCCTTCTCCCAATCTATTACCATTCAGATAATAGTCTGCCTTTCTGTTTTTGACACCAAAGTGGATAACCGCGCACTTATCCACGTTATATTGCATCTGCCACGCTTCTGCCCACTCACCCAACCTGTCCAGATCATCCTGGAGTTTCTCGCTATCCTCCTCGCTGCACACACTCCCACCCAGCTTTGTGTCATCTGCAAACTTGGAGATATTACATTTAATTCCCTTATCTAGATCATTAATGTATATTGTGAATAGCTGGGGTCCAAGGACCGATCCCTGCGGTACCCCACTAGTCACTGCTTGCCACTCGGAAAAAGACCCATTAATTCCTACTCTCTGCTTTCTGTCCGCCAACCAGTTCTCTATCCAAGTCAATACCTTGCCCCCAATCCCATGTGCCTTAACTTTACCCGCTAATCTCTTATGCGGGACCTTATCGAAAGCCTTTTGAAAGTCCAAATACACCATGACTGGCTCTGTTGCAAAGAAGGGAGGGAAAAAGAGTGGCAGGGCTATAGTAATAGGGGATTCGATTGTAAGGGGAATAGATAGGAGTTTCTGTGGTCGCGACCGAGACTCCAGGATGGTAATTTGCCTCCCTGGTGCAAGGGTCAAGGATGTCTCGGCGCGGGTGCAGAACATTCTGGAGGGGGAGGGGGAACAGCCAGTTGTCGTGATACATGTTGGTACCAACGACGTAGCTAAAAAAAGGGAAGAGGTCCTACAAGTAGAATTTAGGGAGTTAGGAGCCAAGCTAAAAAGTAGGACCTCGAAGGTAGTAATCTCTGGATTACTACCAGTGCCACGTGCTAGTAAGAGTACAGAGAACAGGATAGTTAGGCTAAATACGTGGCTTGAGCAGTGGTGTAAGAGGGAGGGTTTTAAATTTTTGAGGCATTGGGACCAGTTTTGTGGTAGGTGTGACCTATACAAAAGGGACGGTCTACACCTGTGCAAAGATGGAACTGAGGTTCTCGGGGTAAATTTTGATAAAGCAGTTCGGGAGCATTTAAACTAGTATGGCAGGGGGCTAGAAACCCATGTAGTGAAATAGAGGAAAGTGAAAGGCAGACAGAAATAAATGGTAAAAAGGAGAGGAACAAAAAACAAAGGGCCAAACTAATTCATAAAAAATGTGAGCATAAAAAAAGCCTGAGGGTTTTATACCTTAATGCGAGAAGCATCAGGAACAAGGTAGATGAATTAGCTGTGGAAATAGAGGTTAATAATTATGATCTAATTGGGATTACGGAAACATGGTTGCAGGGTGAGCAGGGCTGGGAGCTTAACATACAGGGGTATTCAGTATTTAGGAAGGATCGACAAAAAAGAAAGGGAGGAGGGGTAGCATTGCTGGTAAAAGAGGGGATAAATGCAATTGAAAGGAAGGATATTAACTCAGTTAATACAGAATCTATATGGGTGGAGCTAAGAAATAGCGAGGGGCGAAAAACATTAATAGGAGTGGTATATAGGCCTCCAAATAGTAAAATAGAGGTTGGGGAGGGCATCACGAGGGAAATTAGAGAAGCGTGCAATAAGAGCACAGCTGTCATCATAGGTGACTTTAACTTACATATAGATTGGACTAGCCTAATCAGTAAAAATAATGAGGAGGAGGAATTCCTTGAGTGTTTAAGGGATGGTTATCTGGATCAATATGTCGAGGAACCAACTCGGGAACAGGCTATATTGGACTGGGTACTGTGCAATGAGAAGGGACTAATTAGTAATCTTGTTGTACGGGGACCCTTGGGTCAGAGCGATCATAACATGATCGATTTCTCACTCGAAATGGAGAGCGAAGAAATTGACTCAGAGACTCAGGTCCTGAATTTAAACAAGGGGAATTATGATGCCATTAGACGGGAACTGAGTAGGTCTGATTGGACAACGTTCCTGGGAGGACTGGAGGTAGATAAACAATGGCAAGCATTTAAAGATAGAATGACAAAATTGCAAAAATTGTTTATACCAATCTGGCATAAAAGGAAATCTAAAAAGGTGACTCAACCGTGGATAACAGGGGAAATTAGAGACAGCATAAAATCCAAAGATAGGGCGTATAAAATAGCCAAAAAACGCGCCAGAGCGGAAGATTGGGAACAGTTTAAGATAGAGCAAAGGAGGGCAAAGGGCTTAATCAAGAAGGGCAAAATAGCTTACGAAAGCAAGCTGGCGGAAAATATAAAAACTAACTCCAAAAGCTTTTATAAGTATATCAAGAGGAAAAGACTGGTGAAAACCAAAGTTGGTCCATTGCAGTCAGATACGGGGGAATATATAATGGGAAATAAGGAAATGGCAGACCAACTAAATGCATACTTTGGGTCAGTCTTTACGAAGGAAGACACAAAAAACCTCCCTGGGATATCGGGAAAAATAGGGACATTGGCAAAGGAGGAACTGACGCAAATCAATATCTCTAAGGATATGGTGTTAAGGAAGCTAAAGGGATTGAAGGCGGACAAATCCCCAGGGCCTGATAACATGCATCCTAGGGTACTGAAGGAGGTGGCCCTAGAGATAGCGGATGCACTAAGCATGATTTTTCAGAATTCATTAGACTCGGGAACAGTGCCCATGGATTGGAGGGTAGCTAACGTTACCCCACTATTCAAAAAGGGGGGTAGGGAAAAAGCAGGTAATTACAGACCTGTAAGCCTAACATCAGTTGTGGGCAAAATGCTGGAGTCCATCATTAAGGATGAAATAGCCGAGCACTTAGCAAATGGGGACAGGATAGGACAGAGTCAACATGGATTTACAAAGGGTAAATCGTGCTTGACTAATCTATTGGAATTTTTTGAGGGAGTAACTGGTAAAATAGATGGGGGAGAGCCAGTAGATGTGGTGTACCTGGACTTCCAAAAGGCCTTCGATAAGGTCCCACATAAAAGATTAGCATGGAAAATTGAAGCTCATGGGATAAAGGGGAAAGTATTGACGTGGATAGAGAACTGGCTGTCAGATAGAAAACAGAGAGTTGGAATAAACGGCTCATTTTCTGAATGGCAGGCAGTAACAAGTGGGGTACCACAGGGATCTGTCCTGGGTCCCCAGCTGTTCACAATTTATATTAATGACCTGGATCAGGGAGTCGAATGCAGCATTTCCAAATTTGCAGACGACACTAAACTAGGAGGGGGGGTGGGCTCAGAGGAGGAGACCAGGAAGCTCCAGAGCGATTTGGACAGACTGGGTGATTGGGCGGATAAATGGCAGATGCACTATAATGTGGACAAGTGCGAAGTTATCCACCTTGGGTGCAGGAACGGGAGGGCAAATTATTATTTAAATGGCAATAAATTGGGAGAGGGGGAAGTACAGAGAGACCTGGGTGTTCTTGTACACCAGTCACTGAAGGCGAGCATGCAGGTGCAACAGGCGGTCAAGAAGGCAAACGGTATGCTGGCCTTCATAGCAAAAGGGTTGGAATACAGGAACAGGGATACCTTGCTGCAGCTGTACAGGGCACTGGTGAGACCACACCTCGAGTACTGTGTACAGTTTTGGTCGCCTCATCTGAGGAAAGATGTTCTTGCCATGGAGGGGGTGCAGCGGCGATTCACCAGGCTGATACCAGGAATGGCGGGATTGACCTATGAGGAGAGACTATGTAGTTTAGGGATGTACACACTGGAGTTTAGAAGATTGAGAGGGGACCTCATAGAAGTGTATAAAATTCTGACAGGTCTAGACAGATTAGATGCAGAAGGAATGTTTCCCTTGGCGGGTGAGAACAGAACTAGAGGACATAATTTAAGGATAAGGGCTAAACCATTTAGGACAGAAATGAGGGGGAATTTCTTCACTCAGAGAGTGGTGAACCTGTGGAACTCATTGCCACAGAGGGCAGTGTACGCCAGCTCATTAAATATATTTAAGAGGGAATTAGATATATTTCTACAGGCAAAAGGGGTTAAGGGTTACGGAGAGAAGGCGGGGACGGGATACTGAATTGAAGGATCAGCCATGATCTCATTAAATGGCGGAGCAGGCTCGAAGGGCCGGATGGCCTACTCCTGCTCCTATCTTCTATGTATGTATCTATGTATGTACCACATCCACTGATTCTCCCTTATCTACTCTACCAGTTACATCCTCAAAAAATTCCAGTAAATTAGTCAGGCATGATTTCCCTTTTGTAAATCCATGTTGACTTTGTCCGATCCTGTCACTGTTTTCCAAGTGCTCTGCTATTACATCTTTTATAATGGACTCTAGCATTTTGCCCACTACCGATGTCAGGCTTACCGGTCTATAATTCCCCATTTTTTCTCTACCACCTTTTTTAAATAGTGGGGTTACATTAGCTACCCTCCAATCCATGGGAACTGTTCCAGAGTCTATAGAATTTTGAAAGATGACCAGCAATGCATCTACTATTTCTAGGGCCACTTCCTTAAGTACCCTAGGATGTAGATTATCATGCCCTGGGGATTTATCGGCCTTCAATCCCGTCAATTTCCCTAACACCATTTCCCTACAAATACTGATTTCATTCAATTCCTCCCTCTCATTAGACGCTATGTTCCCCGACATCTCTGGGAGTTTATTTGTGTCCTCCTTTGTGAAGACAGAACCAAAGTATGTATTTAATTGGTATGCCATTTCTTTGTTCCCCATTATAAATTCCCCTGATTCTGATCGCAAGGGACCTACGCTTGACTTCACCAATCATTTTCTCTTCATATATCTATAGAAGCTTTTACAGTCAGTTTTTATGTTCCTGAAAGCTTACTCTCATACTCTATTTTCCCCCTCTTAATTACTCCCTTTGTCCTCCTTTGCTGAGTCCTAAACTGCTCCCAATCCTCAGGTTTGCTGCTTTTTCTGGCCAATTTATATGTCCTCTCCTTGGATCTTATGCTATCCCTAATTTCCCTTGTTAGCCACGGTTGAGTCACCTTTTTTGTTTTATTTTTATGCCAAACAGGGATGAACAAATTCTGTAGTTCATCCATGCGATCTTTAAATGTTTACCATTGCCTATCCACCGTCAACCCTTTAAGTAATGCTCCCCAATCCATCCTAGCCAACTCGCGCCTCATACCATCGTAGTCTCCTTTATTTAAATTCAGGACCCTAGTCTCTGAGTCAACTACTTCACTCTCCATCTTAATGAAGAATTCTATCATATTATGATCGCTCCTCCACAAGGGGCCTCGCACAACAAGATTGCTAATTAATCCATTCTCATTACATAATACCCAGTCTAAGATGGCCTGATCTCTAGTTGGTTCCTTGACATATTGGTCCAGGAAACCATCCCGTATACACTCTAGGAATTCCTCCTCCACAGTATTGTTACTAATTTGGTTAGCCCAATCTATATGTAGATTAAAGTCACCCATGATAACTGCTGTGCCCTTATTGCACGCGTCTCTAATTTCCCGTTTAATGCCATCCCCAACCTCAGCATTACTGTTTGGGGGTCTGTATACAACTCCCACTAACGTTTTCTGCCCCTTGGTATTTCTCAGCTCTACCCATACAGATTTCACCCCAGTGAGAGTCAGTGTCTGTGGAATTGTACCCGAGTGAGAGTCAACATCTGTGGAACTGTACCCCAGTGAGAGTCAGTGTCTG
Source organism: Squalus acanthias (assembly GCA_030390025.1). NCBI lineage: Eukaryota > Metazoa > Chordata > Chondrichthyes > Squaliformes > Squalidae > Squalus > Squalus acanthias. The sequence continues at coordinate 23,221 of JASTWF010002336.1, forward strand.
TGGAACCCGTTCCCCAGTGAGAGTCAATATCTGTGGAACTGTACCCCAATGAGAGTCAGTGTCTGTGGAATCCGTACCCCAGTGAGAGTCAGTGTCTGTGGAACTATACCCCAGTGAGAGTCAGTGTCTGTGGAACTGTACTGAGACATACATCATGACCAATTAGTGGTTTCAGTCTGAAAGTCGCCTCTGATGATGTCATCATTGTTGCTGCATTGCAGGTCAGAGACTGCCTGGCCTTTGCTGTGAGAGGACCTGGATGCAAAATGAGCAGCGAGAGAGAGAGAGAGAGAGAGAATTTTTTTTGCATCCAGGTCCTCTCACAGCAAAGGCCAGGCAGTCTCTGAAGACATTCAATGCAGCAGCATCAGAGGCGACTTTCAGACCTAATACTACTACTACCTTCATCACATCTCCGTTGTAATAGTGGACCTGCAGCTGATAGTCAGCTATCCACTTGTGCTCCCGCCAGGTTTCACTGGCGTGTTTCAGATCAGGCGTGCGTCACATGGGAAAAGGGTTAAACTAGCTAAAACGTTTCAAAATGGCATTACAGAACCAATTTAGGGCTTGTTAAGGGCTTTAATGGCCTCTCCCGCCTCTTGGAGGTGGGACGGAGACGGGACCACCGCACACGATTTCATCAAAATTGCGTGGAGGTGGAATGGAGGCGGGATCGGGTCCGCCCGCCACTTTTCGCAATTTTAACCCCCCACACACCTCCAAACCCGCCTCCACGGGTCATTGAAAATCCAGCCCAGTGTGTGTGAAACCCGTACCCCAGTGAGAGTCAGTGCCTGTGGAACCCATACCCCAGTGAGAGTCAGTGTGTGTGGAACCTGTACCCCAGTGAGAGTCAGTGTCTGTGGAACCCGTACCCCAGTGAGAGTCAGTGTGTGTGGAACCCGTACCCCAGTGAGAGTCAGTGTGTGTGGGACCCGTACCCCAGTGAGAGTCCGTGTCTGTGGAACCCGTACCCCAGTGAGAGTCAGTGTATGTGGAACTGTACCCCAGTGAGAGTCAGTGTCTGTGGAACCCGTACCCCAGCGAGAGTCAGTGTGTGTGGAACCCGTACCCCAGTGAGAGTCAGTGTCTGTGGAACCCGTACCCCAGCGAGAGTCAGTGTCTGTGGAACCCATTCCCCAGCGAGAGTCAGTGTCTGTGGAACCCATTCCCCAGCGAGAGTCAGTGTCTGTGGAACCCGTACCCCAGTGAGAGTCAGTGTGTGTGGAACCCGTACCCCAGCGAGAGTCAGTGTCTGTGGAACCCATTCCCCAGCGAGAGTCAGTGTCTGTGGAACCCATTCCCCAGCGAGAGTCAGTGTCTGTGGAACCCATTCCCCAGCGAGAGTCAGTGTCTGTGGAACCCGTACCCCAGTGAGAGTCAGTGTCTGTGGAACCCATTCCCCAGCGAGAGTCAGTGCCTGTGTAACCCGTACCCCAGTGAGAGTCAGTGTCTGTGGAACCCGTACCCCAGCGAGAGTCAGTGTCTGTGGAACCCGTACCCCGGTGAGAGTCAGTGTCTATGGATCCCGTACCCCAGCGAGAGTCAGTGTCTGTGGAACTGTACCCCAGTGAGAGTCAGTGTCTATGGAACCCGTACCCCAGTGAGAGTCAGTGTCTGTGGAACCCGTACCCCAGCGAGAGTCAGTGTCTGTGGAACCGTACCCCATTGAGAGTCAGTGTCTGTGGAACTGTACCCCAGTGAGAGTCAGTGTCTGTGGAACTATACCCCAGTGAGAGTCAGTGTCTGTGGAACTGTACTGAGACATACATCATGACCAATTAGTGGTTTCAGTCTGAAAGTCGCCTCTGATGATGTCATCATTGTTGCTGCATTGCAGGTCAGAGACTGCCTGGCCTTTGCTGTGAGAGGACCTGGATGCAAAATGAGCAGCGAGAGAGAGAGAGAGAGAGAGAGAGAATTTTTTTTGCATCCAGGTCCTCTCACAGCAAAGGCCAGGCAGTCTCTGAAGACATTCAATGCAGCAGCATCAGAGGCGACTTTCAGACCTAATACTACTACTACCTTCATCACATCTCCGTTGTAATAGTGGACCTGCAGCTGATAGTCAGCTATCCACTTGTGCTCCCGCCAGGTTTCACTGGCGTGTTTCAGATCAGGCGTGCGTCACATGGGAAAAGGGTTAAACTAGCTAAAACGTTTCAAAATGGCATTACAGAACCAATTTAGGGCTTGTTAAGGGCTTTAATGGCCTCTCCCGCCTCTTGGAGGTGGGACGGAGACGGGACCACCGCACACGATTTCATCAAAATTGCGTGGAGGTGGAATGGAGGCGGGATCGGGTCCGCCCGCCACTTTTCGCAATTTTAACCCCCCACACACCTCCAAACCCGCCTCCACGGGTCATTGAAAATCCAGCCCAGTGTGTGTGAAACCCGTACCCCAGTGAGAGTCAGTGCCTGTGGAACCCATACCCCAGTGAGAGTCAGTGTGTGTGGAACCTGTACCCCAGTGAGAGTCAGTGTCTGTGGAACCCGTACCCCAGTGAGAGTCAGTGTGTGTGGAACCCGTACCCCAGTGAGAGTCAGTGTGTGTGGGACCCGTACCCCAGTGAGAGTCCGTGTCTGTGGAACCCGTACCCCAGTGAGAGTCAGTGTATGTGGAACTGTACCCCAGTGAGAGTCAGTGTCTGTGGAACCCGTACCCCCGCGAGAGTCAGTGTGTGTGGAACCCGTACCCCAGTGAGAGTCAGTGTCTGTGGAACCCGTACCCCAGCGAGAGTCAGTGTCTGTGGAACCCATTCCCCAGCGAGAGTCAGTGTCTGTGGAACCCATTCCCCAGCGAGAGTCAGTGTCTGTGGAACCCGTACCCCAGTGAGAGTCAGTGTGTGTGGAACCCGTACCCCAGCGAGAGTCAGTGTCTGTGGAACCCATTCCCCAGCGAGAGTCAGTGTCTGTGGAACCCATTCCCCAGCGAGAGTCAGTGTCTGTGGAACCCATTCCCCAGCGAGAGTCAGTGTCTGTGGAACCCGTACCCCAGTGAGAGTCAGTGTCTGTGGAACCCATTCCCCAGCGAGAGTCAGTGCCTGTGTAACCCGTACCCCAGTGAGAGTCAGTGTCTGTGGAACCCGTACCCCAGCGAGAGTCAGTGTCTGTGGAACCCGTACCCCAGTGAGAGTCAGTGTCTATGGAACCCGTACCCCAGCGAGAGTCAGTGTCTGTGGAACTGTACCCCAGTGAGAGTCAGTGTCTATGGAACCCGTACCCCAGTGAGAGTCAGTGTCTGTGGAACCCGTACCCCAGCGAGAGTCAGTGTCTGTGGAACCGTACCCCATTGAGAGTCAGTGTCTGTGGAACTGTACCCCAGTGAGAGTCAGTGTCTGTGTAACTGTACCCCAGGGAGAGTCAGTGTCTGTGGAACCCGTTCCCCAGTGAGAGTCAGTGTCTGTGGAACTGTACCCCAGTGAGAGTCAGTGTCTGTGTAACTGTACCCCAGTGAGAGTCAGGTGTCTGTGTAACTGTACCCCAGTGAGAGTCAGTGTCTGTGGAACCGTACCCCATTGAGAGTCAGTGTCTGTGGAACTGTACCCCAGTGAGAGTCAGTGTCTGTGTAACTGTACCCCAGGGAGAGTCAGTGTCTGTGGAACCCGTTCCCCAGTGAGAGTCAGTGTCTGTGGAACTGTACCCCAGTGAGAGTCAGTGTCTGTGTAACTGTACCCCAGTGAGAGTCAGGTGTCTGTGTAACTGTACCCCAGTGAGAGTCAGTGTCTCTGGAACCCATTCCCCAGCGAGAGTCAGTGTCTGTGGAACTGTACCCCAGTGAGAGTCAGTGTCTGTGGAACTGTACCCCAGTGAGAGTCAGTGTGTGTGGAACCCGTACCCCAGTGAGAGTCAGTGTCTGTGGAACCCGTACCCCAGCGAGAGTCAGTGTCTGTGGAACTGTACCCCAGTGAGAGTCAGTGTCTGTGGAACCGGTACCCCAGTGAGAGTCAGTGTCTGTGGAACCCGTACCCCAGCGAGAGTCAGTGTCTGTGTAACTGTACCCCAGTGAGAGTCAATGGGCCAGAAATTCGACTCCCTGGCTTCCCGCGGGTGCAAGGATCGCGCGCGCACCTACCTACTGCGTCTGCCGTTGACCTCTGGGCCCACGGGGACTTCAGGTCCTGGGCCTCCTGCAGCTGCCGGCGCGCAGTGCTTGTGTATCCCAGGGGCGTAGTTAGTGCGATGCGTCCCCTGGGATCACGTGGGCCATGGAGAGCCAATGGCAACAGACCATCTTTCATTCATTTGACAGTCAAATCTATGACTTGAAATCGGCCCCAAAACAACACCTAAACTTCAAATAAATTTTTTTAAAAACCATCACATTTTTAAAATAACTATAAGTTAAATAAATTAACTACTTTAAACAAAAATTTAAATTTTTGAAAAAATTAAAATACTTTTTAACAGTGCGAAAAATAAACTTACATAGATACATAGATACATAGAACAGTACAGCACAGTACAGGCCCTTCGGCCCTCGATGTTGTGCCGAGCATTGTCCGAGACCAAGATCAAGCTATCACACTCCCTATCACTCTGGTGTGCTCCATGTGCTTATCCAATAACCGCTTGAAAGTTCCTAAAGTGTCCGACTCCACTATCACAGCAGGCAGTCCATTCCACACCCCAACCACTCTCTGAGTAAAGAATCTACCTCGGACATCCCTTCTATATCTCCCCCCATGCACCTTATAGTTATGCCCCCTTGTAACAGCTGCCTCTACCCCGAGGAAATAGTCTCTGAACATCCACTCTATCTATCCCCCTCATCATCTTATAAACCTCTATTAAGTCGCCTCTCAACCTCCTCCGCTCTAAAGAGAAAAGCCCCAACTCCCTCAATCTTTCCTCATAAGACCTCCCCCCCCAAACCAGGCAGCATCCTGGTAAATCTCCTTTGCACTCTTTCCAATGCTTCCACGTCCTTCCTATAGTGAGGTGACCAGAACTGCACACAATATTCCAAATGTGGTCTCACCAAGGTCCTGTACAGTTGCAGCATAACCTCACGGTTCTTAAACTCAAACCCTCTGTTAATAAACGCCAACACACCATAGGCCTTCTTTACTGCTCTATCCACTTGAGTAGCAACCTTCAGAGATCTGTGGATATGATCCCCCAGATCCCTCTGCTCCTCCACGTTCCTCAGAACCCTGCCGTTGACCCTGTAATCCTTATTCAAATTTGCCCTACCAAAATGAATCACCTCGCACTTATCAGGGTTAAATTCCATCTGCCATTTTTCGGCCCAGCTCTGCATCCTATCAATGTCTCTTTGCAGCCTACAACTGCCCTCCACCTCATCCACTACTCCACCAATCTTGGTGTCATCAGCAAATTTACTGATCCACCCTTCAGTCCCCTCCTCCAAGTCATTGATAAAAATCACAAACAGCAGAGGACCCAGCACCGACCCCTGTGGCACACCGCTGGTAACTGGTCTCCAGTCCGAAAATGTTCCATCCACCACCACCCTCTGCCTTCTATGAGATAGCCAGTTACTTATCCAATCGGCCAAATTTCCCTCTATCCCACAACTCCTTACTTTCTTCATGAGACGACCATGGGGAACCTTATCAAACGCCTTACTAAAATCCATGTATACGACATCAACTGCTCTACCTTCATCTACACACTTAGTTATCTCCTCAAAGAATTCAATCAAATTTGTTAGGCAAGACTTACCCTTCACGAATCCGTGTTTGACTATCCTGATTAAGTTGCCCCTTTCCAAATGGTCATAAATCCTATCCCTCAGGACCTTTTCCATTATCTTACCAACCACCGAAGTAAGACTAACCGGCCTATAATTACCAGGGTCATTCCTATTTCCTTTCTTGAAGAGAGGAACAACATTCGCCACTCTCCAGTCCTCTGGCACCATCCCCGTGGACAGTGAGGACCCAAAGATCAAAGCCAGAGGCTCTGCAATCTCCTCCCTTGCCTCCCAAAGAATCCTAGGATATATCCCATCTGGCCCAGGGGACTTATCGACCCTCAGGTTCTTCAAAATTGCTAAAACATCTTCCCTCAGAACATCTACCACCTCCAGCCTATCCACCTTTATCACACTCTCATCCTCAAGAACATGGCCCCTCTCCTCGGTGAACACTGACGAAAAGTATTCATTCATCACCTCTCCTATCTCTTCTGACTCCATGCACAAGTTCCCACTACTGTCCTTGACCGGCCCTACCCTCACCCTGGTCATTCTTTTATTTCTCACATAAGAGTAAAAAGCCTTGGGGTTTTTCTTGATCCGACCCGCCAAGGACTTCTCATGCCCCCTCCTAGCTCTCCTAAGCTCTTTTTTTAGCTCATTCCTTGCTACCTTGTACCCCTCAATCGACCCAACTGAACCTTGTTTTCTCATCCTTACATACGCTTCCTTTTTCCTCTTGACTAGACATTCAACCTCTTTTGTGAACCATGGTTCTCTCACTCGGCCATTTCCTCCCTGCCTGACAGGGACATACCTATCAAGGACACGCAGTAATTGCTCCATGAAAAAGCTCTACTTTTCGTTTGTGCCTTTCCCTGATAGTTTCTGTTCCCATCTTATACTCCCTAATTCTTGCCTAATCGCATCATAATTACCCCTCCCCCAATTATAAACCCTGCCCTGCCGTATGGCCCTATCCCTCTCCATTGCAATAGTGAAAGTTACCGAATTGTGGTCACTATCTCCAAAGTGCTCTCCCACGTACAAATCAAACACTTGGCCCGGTTCATTACCCAGTACCAAATCCAACGTGGCCCCACCTCTTGTCGGCCTATCCACATATTGTGTCAGGAAACCCTCCTGCACACACTGTGCAAAAACTATCCCATCCGAACTGTTTGACCTATAAAGCTTCCAATCAATATTTGGAAAGTTGAAGTCACCCATGACAACTACTCTGTGACCTCCACACCTATTCATAATCTGCTTTGCAATTTCTTCCTCCACATCTTTATTACTATTTGGGGGCCTGTAGAAAACTCCTAACAACGTGACCGCTCCTTTCCTATTTCTAACTTCAGCCCATATTACCTCAGACGGCAGATCCCCCTCGAACTGCCTTTCTGCCGCTGTTAAACTATCCTTGATTAACAATGCTAACTCCTCCACCTTTCTTACCAACTTCCCTACTCTTACTGAAACATCTATACCCCGGAACTTCCAACAACCATTCTTGTCCCTGTTCTAACCATGTCTCCGTAATGGCCACCACATCGTAATCCCAAGTACCAATCCACGCTCCAAGTTCTCCTACTTTATTCCGGATGCTCCTTGCATTGAAGTAGACACACTTCAAGTCATCTTCCTGTCTGCCGGTACATTCCTGCGACCTTGATACCCTCCTCAGTACCTCCTACACTCACCACTGGCTCGTGGACTACAGCCCTTTTTCCCATCCCCCTGACAAG
>JASTWF010002337.1:0-30631 GCA_030390025.1 Squalus acanthias
AGAGAGAGAGAGAGAGTTATCACAGAGAGAGAGAGAGTTATCACAGAGAGAGAGAGAGAGTTATCACAGAGAGAGAGAGAGTTATCACAGAGAGAGAGAGAGTTATCACAGAGAGAGAGAGAGAGTTATCAGAGTGAGAGAGAGTTATCACAGAGTGAGAGAGAGAGTTATCACAGAGTGAGAGAGAGGGTTATCACAGAGAGAGAGAGAGAGAGTTATCACAGAGAGAGAGAGGGTTATCACAGAGAGAGAGAGAGAGAGAGTTATCACAGAGTGAGAGAGAGAGAGAGAGAGAGAGAGAGAGAGTTATCACAGAGAGAGAGAGAGAGTTATCACAGAGTGAGAGAGAGGGTTATCACAGAGAGAGAGAGAGAGAGTTATCACAGAGAGAGAGAGAGTTATCACAGAGAGAGAGAGAGTTATCACAGAGAGAGAGAGAGAGAGTTATCAGAGAGAGAGAGTTATCACAGAGAGAGAGAGAGAGTTATCAAAGAGAGAGAGAGAGTTATCACAGAGAGAGAGAGTTATCACAGAGAGAGAGAGAGAGAGTTATCAAAGAGAGAGAGAGAGTTATCACAGAGAGAGAGAGAGTTATCACAGAGAGAGAGAGAGTTATCACAGAGAGAGAGAGAGTTATCACAGAGTGAGAGAGAGAGAGTTATCACAGAGAGAGAGAGAGTTATCACAGAGAGAGAGTTATCACAGAGAGAGAGAGAGTTATCACAGAGAGAGAGAGAGTTATCACAGAGAGAGAGAGTTATCACAGAGAGAGAGTTATCACAGAGAGAGAGAGAGTTATCACAGAGAGAGAGAGAGTTATCACAGAGAGAGAGAGAGTTATCACAGAGAGAGAGAGAGAGAGAGTTATCACAGAGAGAGAGAGTTATCAGAGAGAGAGAGAGAGAGTTATCAGAGAGAGAGAGAGAGAGTTATCACAGAGAGAGAGAGAGTTATCACAGAGAGAGAGAGAGAGAGAGAGAGTTATCACAGAGAGAGAGAGAGAGAGAGTTATCACAGAGAGAGAGAGAGAGTTATCACAGAGAGAGAGAGAGAGTTATCACAGAGAGAGAGAGAGGTTATCACAAGAGAGAGAGAGTTATCACAGAGGGAGGAGAGAGAGTTATCACAGAGAGAGAGATAGAGGTTATCACCGAGAGAGAGTGAGAGAGTTATCACAGTGTGAGAGAGAGTTATCACAGAGTGAGAGAGAGTTATCACAGAGGTGAGAGAGAGAGAGAGTTATCATCGATGAGAGAGAGTTTATCACAGAGATGAGAGGAGAGAAGTTATCAAGAGAGAGAGAGAGTTATCACAGAGAGAGAGAGAGAGTTATCACAGAGTGAGAGCGAGTTCAGAGAGAGTGATTCACAGGAGGAGAGGAGTTATCACAGAGAGAGAGAGTTATCACAGAGAGAGAGTTATCACAGAGAGAGAGAGAGAGTTATGAGAGAGAGTTATCACAGAGTGAGAGAGAGTTATACAGAGAGGTGAGTGAGTTATCACAGAGAGAGAGAGAGTTATCACAGAGAGAGAGAGAGAGAGTTATCACAGGAGAGAGAGAGAGTTTATCACAGAGAGAGAGAGAGTTATCAAAGAGAGAGAGTGTGATCACAGGAGAGAGAGAGAGGTTTCAAAAGGAGGGAGGATGTTCAGAGAGAGAGAGAGTTATCACAGAGGAGAGAGATAGAGTTATCACAGAGTGAGAGAGAGGAGTTATCACAGAGAGAGAGAGAGAGTTATCACAGAGAGAGAGAGAGAGTGTTATCAGAGAGAGAGAGAGAGAGTTATCAGAGAGAGAGAGAGTTATCACAGAGAGAGAGAGAGAGTTATCACAGAGAGAGAAGAGTGATCACAGAGAAAGAGAGTTATTCACAGATGAGAGAGAGAGTTATCACAGAGAGAGAGTTTATCACAGAGAGAGAGAGAGTTATCACAGAGAGAGAGGAGAGTTATCACAGAGTGAGAGAGAGAGAGTTATCACAGAAGAGAGAGAGAGTTATACACAGTGAGAGAGAGATTATCACAGAGAGAGAGAAGAGAGAGTTATCACAGAGAGAGAGAGGTTATCACAGAGAGAGAGAGAGTTATCACAGAGAGAGAGAGAGAGTTATCAGAGAGAGAGAGAGTTATCACAGAGAGAGAGAGAGAGTTATCACAGAGAGAGAGAGAGTTATCACAGAGAGAGAGAGTTATCACAGTTAGAAGAGAGAGAGAGTTTGTCAAAGAGAGGTGAGTTAATCACAGAGAGGAGAGAGTTATCACAGAGAGAGAGAGAGTTATCACAGAGAGAGAAGAGAGTTATCACAGAGAGAGAGAGAGAGAGTTATCACAGAGAGAGAGAGAGTTATCACAGAGAGAGAGAGTATCACAGAGAGAGAGAGTTATCACAGAGAGAGAGAGTTATCACAAAAGAGAGGATAGAGTGTATCACAGAGAGAGAGAGAGTTATCAACAGAGAGAGAGAGGAGTTATCACAGAGAGAGAGATAGTTATCACAGAGAGAGAGAGAGAGAGTTATCACGAGAGAGAGAGTTATCACAGAGAGAGAGAGAGAGTTATCACAGAGAGTGAGAGAGAGTTATCACAGAGAGAGAGAGTTATCACAGAGAGAGAGAGAGTTATCACAGAGAGAGAGAGAGTTATCACAGAGAGAGAGAGAGTTATCACAGAGAGAGAGAGAGTTATCACAGAGAGAGAGAGTTATCACAGAGAGAGAGAGAGTTATCACAGAGAGAGAGAGATTATCACAGAGAGAGAGAGAGTTATCACAGAGAGTGAGAGAGAGTTATCACAGAGAGAGAGAGAGAGAGAGTTATCACAGAGAGAGAGAGAGTTATCACAGAGAGAGAGAGAGTTATCACAGAGAGAGAGAGAGAGTTATCACAGAGAGAGAGAGAGTTATCACAGAGTGAGAGAGAGTTATCACAGAGAGAGAGAGAGTTATCACAGAGAGAGAGAGAGAGTTATCACAGAGAGAGAGAGAGAGAGTTATCACAGAGAGAGAGAGTTATCACAGAGAGAGAGAGTTATCACAGAGAGAGAGAGAGTTATCACAGAGAGAGAGAGAGTTATCACAGAGAGAGAGAGAGAGTTATCACAGAGAGAGAGAGAGAGTTATCAAGAGAGAGAGAGAGTTATCACAGAGTGAGAGAGAGAGAGAGTTATCACAGAGAGAGAGAGAGTTATCACAGAGAGAGAGAGAGAGTTATCACAGAGAGAGAGAGAGAGTTATCACAGAGAGAGAGAGTTATCACAGAGAGAGAGAGAGAGTTATCACAGAGAGAGAGAGAGTTATCACAGAGAGAGAGAGAGAGTTATCACAGAGAGAGAGAGAGTTATCACAGAGAGAGAGTTATCACAGAGAGAGAGAGAGTTATCACAGAGAGAGAGAGAGTTATCACAGAGAGAGAGAGAGAGTTATCACAGAGAGAGAGAGTTATCACAGAGAGTGAGAGAGAGTTATCACAGAGAGAGAGAGAGTTATCACAGAGAGAGAGAGAGTTATCACAGAGAGAGAGAGAGGATCACAGAGAGAGAGAGTTATCACAGAGAGAGAGAGTTATCACAGAGAGAGAGAGAGAGTTATCACAGAGAGAGAGAGAGTTATCACAGAGAGAGAGAGAGTTATCACAGTGAGAGAGAGAGAGTTATCACAGAGAGAGAGAGTTATCACAGAGAGAGAGAGAGAGAGTTATCACAGAGAGAGAGAGTTATCACAGAGAGAGAGAGTTATCACAGAGAGAGAGAGAGTTATCACAGAGAGAGAGAGAGAGTTATCACAGAGAGAGAGAGAGTTATCACAGAGAGAGAGAGAGTTATCACAGAGAGAGAGAGAGTTATCACAGAGAGAGAGAGAGTTATCACAGAGAGAGAGAGAGAGAGTTATCACAGAGAGAGAGAGTTATCACAGAGAGAGAGAGAGAGAGTTATCACAGAGAGAGAGTTATCACAGAGAGAGAGAGAGAGTTATCACAGAGAGAGAGAGAGTTATCACAGAGAGAGAGAGAGAGAGTTATCACAGAGAGAGAGAGAGTTATCACAGAGAGAGAGAGAGTTATCACAGAGAGAGAGAGAGTTATCACAGAGAGAGAGAGTTATCACAGAGAGAGAGAGAGAGTTATCACAGAGAGAGAGAGAGAGAGTTATCACAGAGAGAGAGAGAGAGAGTTATCACAGAGAGAGAGAGAGTTATCACAGAGAGAGAGAGTTATCACAGAGATAAGAGAGAGAGTTATCACAGAGAGAGAGAGAGTTATCACAGAGAGAGAGAGAGAGTTATCACAGAGAGAGAGAGAGAGTTATCACAGAGAGAGAGAGAGAGAGTTATCACAGAGAGAGAGAGAGAGTTATCACAGAGAGAGAGAGAGTTATCACAGAGAGTGAGAGAGAGTTATCACAGAGAGAGAGAGAGTTATCACAGAGAGAGAGAGAGAGTTATCACAGAGAGAGAGAGATCACAGAGAGAGTTATCACAGAGAGAGAGAGATTATCACAGAGAGAGAGAGTTATCACAGAGAGAGAGAGTTATCACAGAGAGAGAGAGTTATCACAGAGAGAGAGAGAGAGAGTTATCACAGAGAGAGAGTGAGAGAGTTATCACAGAGAGAGAGAGAGAGAGTTATCACAGAGAGAGAGAGAGAGAGTTATCACAGAGAGAGAGAGAGTTATCACAGAGAGAGAGAGAGTTATCACAGAGAGAGAGAGAGTTATCACAGAGAGTAGAGGAGTTTCAGAGAGAGAGAGTTATCACAGAGAGAGAGAGAGGGTTATCGCAAGAGAGAGAGAGAGTTATCACAGAGAGAGAGAGAGTTATCAGAGATGAGAGAGAGAGTTATCACAGAGAGAGAGAGAGAGTTATATCACAGAGAGAGAGAGTTATCACAGAGGAGAGAGAGAGTTATCACAGAGAGGAGAGAGAGTTATCACAGAGAGAGAGAGAGAGTTATCACAGAGTGAGAGAGAGTTATCACAGAGAGAGAGAGAGTTATCACAGAGAGAGAGAGTTATCACAGAGAGAGAGAGAGTTATCACAGAGAGAGAGAGAGTTATCACAGAGAGAGAGAGAGTTATCACAGAGAGAGAGAGAGAGAGAGTTATCACAGAGAGAGAGAGAGGTTATCGCACGAGAGAGAGAGAGGGTTATCGCACGAGAGAGAGAGAGAGAGTTATCACAGAGTGAGAGAGTTATCACAGACGGAGAGAGAGAGTTATCACAGAGAGAGAGAGAGAGAGAGAGTTATCACAGAGAGAGAGAGAGTTATCACAGAGAGAGAGAGTTATCACAGAGAGTGAGAGAGAGTTATCACAGAGAGAGAGAGAGTTATCACAGAGAGAGAGAGAGAGTTATCACAGAGTGAGAGGAGAGTTATCACAGAGAGAGAGAGAGTATCACAGAGAGAGAGAGTTATCAGAGAGAGAGAGAGAGTTATCACAGAGTGAGACGTTATCACAAGAGTGAGAGAGAGTTATCACAGAGAGAGAGAGATTAATCACAGAGGAGAGAGAGAGGTATCACAGAGAGGAGAGAGAGTTATCACAGAGAGAGAGAGAGTTATCACAGAGAGAGAGAGAGGTTATCACAGAGAGAGAGAGAGTTATCACAGAGAGAGAGAGAGTTATCACGAGAGAGAGAGAGGGTTATCACGAGAGAGAGAGTTATCGCACGAGAGAGAGAGAGTTATCACAGAGAGAGAGAGAGTTATCAAAGTGAGAGAGAGAGTTATCACAGAGTGAGAGAGAGAGTTATCACAGAGAGAGAGAGAGTTATCACAGAGAGAGAGAGAGTTATCACAGAGAGAGAGAGAGAGAGTTATCACAGAGAGAGTGAGTTATCACAGAGAGAGAGAGAGGTTATCACAGAGAGAGTAGAGAGAGAAGTAGTGTTATCACAGAGAGAGAGAGAGAGAGTTATCACAGAGAGAGAGAGAGTTATCACAGAGAGAGAGAGTTATCACAGAGAGAGAGAGAGTTATCACAGAGTGAGAGAGAGAGTTATCACAGAGAGAGAGAGAGAGTTATCACAGAGAGAGAGAGAGTTATCACAGAGAGAGAGAGAGTTATCACAGAGAGAGAGAGAGAGTTATCACAGAGAGAGAGAGAGTTATCACAGAGAGAGAGAGAGTTATCACAGAGAGAGAGAGAGTTATCACAGAGAGAGAGAGAGAGAGTTATCACAGAGAGAGAGAGAGAGTTATCACAGAGAGAGAGAGTTATCACAGAGAGAGAGAGAGTTATCACAGAGAGAGAGAGAGAGAGTTATCACAGAGAGAGAGAGTTATCACAGAGAGAGTTATCACAGTGAGAGAGAGAGTTATCACAGAGAGAGAGAGAGAGAGAGTTATCACAGAGTGAGAGAGAGAGAGTTATCACAGAGAGAGAGAGAGAGTTATCACAGAGAGAGAGAGAGTTATCACAGAGAGAGAGAGTTATCACAGAGAGAGAGAGAGAGAGTTATCACAGAGAGAGAGAGAGAGAGAGAGTTATCACAGAGTGAGAGAGAGAGAGTTATCACAGAGAGAGAGAGAGAGAGAGAGTTATCACAGAGTGAGAGAGAGAGAGTTATCACAGAGAGAGAGAGAGAGTTATCACAGAGAGAGAGAGAGTTATCACAGAGAGAGAGAGAGTTATCACAGAGAGAGAGAGAGAGAGTTATCACAGAGAGAGAGAGTTATCACAGAGAGAGAGAGAGTTATCACAGAGAGAGAGAGAGAGAGTTATCACAGAGTGAGAGAGAGTTATCACAGAGTGAGAGAGAGTTATCACAGAGAGAGAGAGAGTTATCACAGAGTGAGAGAGAGTTATCACAGAGTGAGAGAGAGTTATCACAGAGAGAGAGAGTTATCACAGAGAGAGAGAGAGAGAGTTATCACAGAGAGAGAGAGAGTTATCACAGAGAGAGAGAGAGTTATCACAGAGTGAGAGAGAGAGTTATCACAGTGAGAGAGAGAGAGTTATCACAGAGAGTGAGAGAGAGAGTTATCACAGAGTGAGAGAGAGAGTTATCACAGAGTGAGAGAGGGAGTTATCACAGTGAGAGAGAGAGAGTTATCACAGAGAGTGAGAGAGAGAGTTATCACAGAGAGAGTGAGAGAGTTATCACAGAGAGAGAGAGAGTTATCACAGAGAGAGAGAGAGTTATCACAGAGAGAGAGAGAGTTATCACAGAGTGAGAGAGTTATCACAGAGAGAGAGAGAGAGAGTTATCAAAGAGAGAGAGAGTTATCACAGAGAGAGAGAGAGAGAGTTATCACAGAGTAAGAGAGAGTTATCACAGAGAGAGAGAGTTATCACAGAGAGAGAGAGAGAGTTGTCACCGAGAGAGTTATCGAGAGAGAGAGAGTTATCACAGAGAGAGAGAGAGTTATCAGAGAGAGAGAGAGAGTTATCAAAGAGAGAGAGAGTTATCAGAGTGAGAGAGAGTTATCACAGAGAGAGAGAGAGTTATCACCTGAGAGAGAGAGAGTTATCACAGAGAGAAGAGAGAGAGTTAATCACAGAGAGAGAGAGGAGAGTTTATCACAGAGAGAGAGAAGAGTTATACAGAGAGAGTGAGAGAGTTATCACAGAGAGGAGAGAGAGAGTTATTCACAGAGAGAGAGAGTTATCACAGAGAGAGAGAGTTACAGAGAGAGAGAGTTATCACAGAGAGAGAGAGAGAGTTATCACAGAGAGAGAGAGAGGGTATCACAGAAGAGAGAGAGTTATCACAGAGAGAGAGAGAGTTATCACAGAGAGTGAGAGAGTTATCACAGAGAGAGAGAGAGAGTTATCACAGAGAGAGAGAGAGAGTTATCACAGAGAGAGAGAGAGAGAGAGAGAGTTATCACAGAGAGAGAGAGTTATCACAGAGAGAGTGAGAGAGTTATCACAGAGAGAGAGAGAGAGTTATCACAGAGAGAGAGAGAGAGTTATCACAGAGAGAGAGAGAGAGAGAGAGAGTTATCACAGAGAGAGAGAGAGAGTTATCACAGAGAGAGAGAGTTATCACAGAGTGAGAGAGAGTTATCACAGAGAGAGAGAGAGTTATCACAGAGAGAGAGAGAGAGTTATCACAGAGAGAGAGAGAGAGTTATCACAGAGAGAGAGAGAGAGAGAGAGAGTTATCACAGAGAGAGAGAGAGTTATCACAGAGAGAGAGAGAGAGATATCACAGAGAGAGAGAGAGTTATCACAGAGAGAGTGAGAGAGAGAGAGTTATCACAGAGAGAGAGAGAGAGTTATCACAGAGAGAGAGAGAGAGTTATCACAGAGAGAGAGAGTTATCACAGAGAGAGAGAGAGAGTTATCACAGAGAGAGAGAGAGTTATCACAGAGAGAGAGAGAGAGTTATCACAGAGAGAGAGAGAGAGTTATCACAGAGTGAGAGAGAGAGTTATCACAGAGAGAGAGAGAGAGTTATCACAGAGAGAGAGAGAGTTATCACAGTGAGAGAGAGAGAGTTATCACAGAGTGAGAGAGAGTTATCACAGAGAGAGAGTTATCACAGAGAGAGAGGGAGAGTTATCACAGAGTGAGAGAGAGTTATCACAGAGAGAGAGTTATCACAGAGAGAGAGAGAGAGTTATCACAGAGAGAGAGTTATCACAGAGAGAGAGAGAGTTATCACAGAGAGAGAGAGAGTTATCACAGAGAGAGAGAGAGAGTTATCACAGAGAGAGAGTTATCACAGAGAGAGAGGGAGAGTTATCACAGAGTGAGAGAGAGTTATCACAGAGAGAGAGTTATCACAGAGAGAGAGTTATCACAGAGAGAGAGTTATCACAGAGAGAGAGAGAGAGTTATCACAGAGAGAGAGAGAGTTATCACAGAGAGAGAGAGAGTTATCACAGAGAGAGAGAGAGTTATCACAGAGAGAGAGTTATCACAGAGAGAGAGAGTTATCACAGAGAGAGAGAGAGAGAGTTATCACAGAGAGAGAGAGAGAGTTATCACAGAGAGAGAGAGAGAGAGTTATCACAGAGAGAGAGAGAGAGTTATCACAGAGTGAGAGAGAGAGAGAGTTATCAGAGAGAGAGAGAGAGTTATCACAGAGTGAGAGAGAGTTATCACAGAGAGAGAGAGAGAGTTATCACAGAGTGAGAGAGAGTTATCACAGAGAGAGAGAGAGAGTTATCACAGAGAGAGAGTTATCACAGAGAGAGTTATCACAGAGAGAGAGAGAGAGAGTTATCACAGAGAGAGAGAGTTATCAGAGTGAGAGAGAGAGTTATCACAGAGTGAGAGAGAGTTATCACAGAGAGAGAGTTATCAGAGAGAGAGAGTTATCACAGAGAGAGAGAGAGTTATCACAGAGTGAGAGAGAGTTATCACAGAGAGAGAGAGTTATCACAGAGAGAGAGAGTTATCACAGAGAGAGAGTTATCACAGAGAGAGTTATCACAGAGAGAGAGAGAGTTATCACAGAGAGAGAGAGAGAGAGTTATCACAGAGAGAGAGAGAGTTATCACAGAGAGAGAGTTATCACAGAGAGAGAGAGAGAGAGTTATCACAGAGAGAGAGAGAGTTATCACAGAGAGAGAGAGAGTTATCACAGAGAGAGAGAGAGAGAGTTATCACAGAGAGAGAGAGAGTTATCACAGAGAGAGAGAGAGTTATCACAGAGAGAGAGTTATCACAGAGAGAGAGAGAGTTATCACAGAGAGAGAGAGTTATCACAGAGAGAGAGAGAGTTATCACAGAGAGAGAGAGAGTTATCACAGAGAGAGAGAGAGTTATCACAGAGAGAGAGAGAGTTATCACAGAGAGAGAGAGAGAGAGTTATCACAGAGAGAGAGAGAGTTATCACAGAGAGAGAGAGAGTTATCACAGAGAGAGAGAGAGAGAGTTATCACAGAGAGAGAGAGAGTTATCACAGGAGAGAGAGAGAGTTATCACAGAGAGAGAGAGAGAGTTATCACAGAGAGGAGAGGAGAGAGTTATCACAGAGAGAGAGAGAGTTATCACAGAGAGAGAGAGAGTTATCACAGAGAGAGAGGAGTTATCACAGAGAGAGAGAGAGTTATCACAGAGAGAGAGAGAGTTATCACAGAGATGAGAGAGAGTTATCACAGAGAGAGAGAGAGTTATCACAGAGAGAGAGAGAGTTTATCACAGAGAGAGAGAGAGTTATCACAGAGAGAGAGAGTTATCACAGAAGAGAGAGAGAGTTATCACAGAGAGAGAAGAGAGTTATCACAGAGAGAGAGAGAAGAGTTATCACAGAGAGAGAGAGAGTTATCACAGAGAGAGAGAGAGATATCACAGAGAGAGAGAGAGTTATCACGAGAGAGAGAGAGTTATCACAGAGGAGAGAAGAGAGTTATCACAGAGAGAAGAGTACAGAGAGAGAGAGAGAGTTTATCACAGAGAGAGAGAGAGTTATAACAGAGAGAGAGAGAGTTATCACAGAGAGAGAGAGAGAGTAAACCCCCAACAGAGAGAGAGAGAGTTATCACAGAGAGAGAGAGTTATCACAGAGAGAGAGAGAGAGTTATCACAGAGAGAGAGAGAGAGAGTTTCACAGAGAGAGAGTGAGTTACACAGAGAGAGAGAGTTATCACAGAGAGAGAGAGAGTTATCACAGAGAGAGAGTTATCACAGAGAGAGAGAGTTATCACAGAGAGAGAGAGTTATCACAGAGAGAGAGAGAGAGTTATCACAGAGAGAGAGAGAGTTATCACAGAGAGAGAGAGTTATCACAGAGAGAGAGAGAGTTATCACAGTGAGAGAGAGAGTTATCACAGAGAGAGAGAGAGAGAGTTATCACAGAGAGAGAGAGAGTTATCAGAGAGAGAGAGAGTTATCACAGTGAGAGAGAGTTATCACAGAGAGAGAGAGAGAGAGTTATCACAGAGAGAGTGAGAGAGTTATCACAGAGAGAGAGTTATCACAGAGAGAGAGAGAGAGTTATCACAGAGAGAGAGAGTTATCACAGAGAGAGAGAGAGAGTTATCACAGAGAGAGAGAGAGAGTTATCACAGAGAGAGAGAGAGTTATCACAGAGAGAGAGAGAGTTATCACAGAGAGAGAGAGTTATCACAGAGTGAGAGAGAGAGAGTTATCACAGAGAGAGAGAGAGTTATCACAGAGAGAGAGAGAGAGAGTTATCCACACGAGAGAGAGAGAGTTATCACAGAGAGAGAGAGAGAGAGTTATCACAGAGAGAGAGAGAGAGTTATCACAGAGAGAGAGAGAGAGTTATCACAGAGAGAGAGAGAGAGTTATTCACAGAGAGAAGAGAGTTATCACAAGTGAGAGAGAGAGTTATCACAGAGAGAGAGGAGTTATCACAGAGAGAGAGAGGTTATCACAGAGAGAGAGAGTTATCACAGAGAGATTAGAGAGTTATCACAGAGTGAGAGAGAGAGTTATCAAGAGAGAGATGAGAGAGTTATCACAAGAGAGAGAGAGTTATCACAGAGAGAGAGAGAGTTATCACAGAGAGAGAGAAGAGTTATCACAGAGAGAGGAGAGAGTTATCACAGAGAGAGAGAGTTATCACAGAGAGAAGAGAGAGAGTTATCACAGAGAGAGAGAGAGTTATCAGAGTGAGAGAGAGTTATCACGAGAGAGAGAGTTATCACAGAGGAGAGTTATCAGAGAGAGAGAGAGTTATCACAGAGGAGAGAGAGTTATCACAGAGAGAGAGAGAGTTATCACAGAGAGAGAGAGAGTTTATCACAGAGAGAGAGTTATCACACGAGAGAGAGTTATCACAGAGAGAGAGAGAGAGTTATCACAGAGAGAGAGAGTTATCACAGAGAGAGAGAGTTATCACAGAGGAGAGAGAGTTATCACAGAGTGAGAGAGAGAGTTATCACAGAGTGTGAGAGAGTTATCACAGAGGAGAGAGAGTTATCACAGAGAGAGAGAGAGAGTTATCACAGAGAGAGAGAGTTATCACAGAGAGAGAGAGAGAGTTATCACAGAGAGAGAGAGAGTTATCACAGAGAGAGAGAGAGTTATCACAGAGAGAGAGAGAGTTATCACAGAGAGAGAGAGAGAGAGTTATCACAGAGAGAGAGAGAGTTATCACAGAGAGAGAGAGAGTTATCACAGAGAGAGAGAGAGTTATCACAGAGAGAGAGAGAGTTATCACAGAGTGAGAGAGAGTTATCACAGAGAGAGAGAGAGAGTTATCACAGAGAGAGAGAGAGTTATCACAGAGTGAGAGAGAGAGAGTTATCACAGAGAGAGAGAGAGTTATCACAGAGAGAGAGAGAGTTATCACAGAGAGAGAGAGAGTTATCACAGAGAGAGAGAGTTATCACAGAGAGAGAGAGAGTTATCACAGAGAGAGAGAGTTATCAGAGAGAGAGAGTTATCACAGAGAGAGAGAGAGTTATCAGAGAGAGAGAGAGAGAGTTATCAGAGAGAGAGAGAGTTATCACAGAGAGAGAGAGAGAGTTATCACGAGAGAGAGAGAGTTATCACAGAGAGAGAGAGAGTTATCTCAGAGAGAGAGAGAGTTATCACAGAGAGAGAGAGAGAGTTATCACAGAGAGAGAGAGAGTAGCACAGTAGAGAAGAGAGAGTTATCACAGAGGAGAGAGAGAGTTATCAAAGAGAGAGAGAGAGTTATCACAGAGAGAGAGAGAGTTATCACAGAGAGAGAGAGAGTTATCACAGAGAGAGAGAGATGAGTTATCACAGAGAGAGAGAGAGTTATCACAGAGAGAGAGAGAGTTATCACAGAGAGAGAGAGAGAGTTATCACAGAGGAGAGAGTTATCACAGAGAGAGAGAAGAGTTATCACAGAGAGAGAGAGAGAGTTACACAGAGAGAGAGAAGAGAGAGAGAGTTATCACAGAGAGAGAGAGAGTTATCACAGAGAGAGAGAGAGAGTTATCACAGAGGAGAGAGGAGAGTTATCACAGTGAGAGAGAGAGTTAGTCACAGAGAGAGAGAGAGAGTTATCACAGAGAGAGAGAGAGAGTTATCACAGAGAGAGAGAGAGTATCACAGGAGAGAGAGAGAGTTATCACAGAGAGAGAGGAGTTATCAACAGTGAGAGAGAGAGAGTTATCACAGAGAGAGAGTGAGAGAGAGAGGTTATCACAGAGAGAGAGAGAGTATCAGAGAGAGGAGAGTTATCACAGAGAGAGAGAGAGTTATCACAGAGAGAGAGAGAGTTTATCACAGAGAGAGAGGAGAAGTTATCACAGAGAGAGAGAGAGAGTTATCACAGAGTGAGAGAGGAGAGTTATCAGCAGAGAGAGAGAGAGTTATCACAGAGAGAGAGAGAGTTATCACAAGAGAGAGAGAGAGAGTTATCACAGAGAGAGAGAGAGAGTTATCACGAGAGAGAGAGAGAGTTATCACAGAGAGAGGAGAGAGTTATCACAGAGAGAGAGAGAGAAGTTATCACAGAGAGAGAGAGAGTTATCACAGAGAGAGAGAGAGAGTTATCACAAGTGAGAGAGAGAGAGGTTATCACAGAGAGAGAGAGAGTTATCACAGAGAGAGAGAGAGAGTTATCACAGAGAGAGAGTTTATCACAGAGAGAGAGAGTTATCACAGAAGAGAGAGAGGAGGAGTTCACAGAGAGAGAGAGAGAGTTAACAGAGAGAGAGAGAGAGTTATCCCAGAGAGAGAGCATGAGAGTTCATCACAGAGAGAAGAGAGAGTTATCACAGAGAGAGTGAGTTATCACAGAGAGAGAGTTATCCACAGAGAGAGAAGAGAGTTATCACGAGAGAGAGAGTTATCACAGCGAGAGAGGAGTTATCAGAGAGAGAGAGAGTTATCACAGACGAGAGAGAGTTATCACATGAGAGAGAGAGTTATCACAGAGAGAGAGTTATCCACAGAGAGAGAGAGAGTTATCCAGAGAGAGAGAGAGAGAGCTTATCACAGAGAGAGAGAGTTATCAAGAGAGATAGAGTTATCACAGAGAGAGAGAGAGAAGTTATCACAGAGAGAGAGAGCGTTCTCACAGAGAGAGAGATTACACAGAGAGAGAGAGAGTTATCACAGAGAGATGAGAGAGAGAGTTAATCAGAGAGAGAGAGAGAGTTATCACAGAGAGAGACGAGAGTTACACAGAGAGAGAGAGTTATCACAGAGAGAGAGAGAGTTATCACAGAGAGAGAGAGAGGTTATCACCAGAGAGAGAGAGAGTTATCACAGAGAGAGAGAGAGAGGTTATCACAGAGAGAGAGAGTTATCACAGAGAGAGACGAGAGTTATCACAGAGAGAGACGAGAGAGAGTTATCACAGAGAGAGAGAGAGAGTTATCACAGAGAGAGAGAGAGTTATCACAGAGAGAGAGAGAGTTATCACAGAGAGAGAGAGAGTTATCACAGAGAGAGAGAGAGAGTTATCACAGAGAGAGAGAGAGTTATCACAGAGAGAGAGAGAGTTATCACAGAGAGAGAGAGAGTTATCACAGAGAGAGAGAGAGTTATCACAGAGAGAGAGAGAGTTATCACAGAGAGAGAGAGAGTTATCACAGAGAGAGAGAGAGAGTTATCACAGAGAGAGAGAGAGTTATCACAGAGAGAGAGAGAGTTATCACAGAGAGAGAGAGAGAGAGAGTTATCACAGAGAGAGAGAGAGAGTTATCACAGAGAGAGAGAGAGTTATCACAGAGAGAGAGAGAGTTATCACAGAGAGAGAGAGAGAGTTATCACAGAGAGAGAGAGAGTTATCACAGAGAGAGAGAGAGAGTTATCACAGAGAGAGAGAGAGAGTTATCACAGAGAGAGAGAGAGTTATCACAGAGAGAGAGAGAGTTTATCACAGAGAGAGAGAGAGTTATCACAGAGAGAGAGAGAGTTATCACAGAGAGAGAGAGTTATCACAGAGAGAGAGAGAGTTATCACAGAGAGAGAGAGAGTTATCACAGAGAGAGAGAGTTATCACAGAGAGAGAGAGAGTTATCACAGAGAGAGAGAGTTATCACAGAGAGAGAGAGAGTTATCACAGAGAGAGAGAGAGAGAGTTATCACAGAGAGAGAGTGAGAGAGAGTTATCACAGAGAGAGAGAGAGTTATCACAGAGAGAGAGAGAGTTATCACAGAGAGAGAGAGAGTTATCACAGAGAGAGAGAGAGTTATCACAGAGAGAGAGAGAGAGAGTTATCACAGAGAGAGAGAGTTATCACAGAGAGAGAGAGAGTTATCACAGAGAGAGAGTTATCACAGAGAGAGAGAGTTATCACAGAGTGAGAGAGAGTTATCACAGAGAGAGAGTTATCACAGAGAGAGAGAGTTATCACAGAGAGAGAGAGTTATCACAGAGAGAGAGTTATCACAGAGAGAGAGAGTTATCACAGAGAGAGTTATCACAGTGAGAGAGAGAGTTATCAGAGTGAGAGAGAGTTATCACAGAGAGAGAGTTATCACAGAGAGAGAGAGAGAGTTATCACAGAGAGAGAGAGAGTTATCACAGAGAGAGAGAGAGTTATCACAGAGGAGAGAGAGAGAGTTATCACAGAGAGAGAGAGAGAGTTATCACAGAGAGAGAGAGAGTTATCACAGAGAGAGAGAGAGTTATCACAGAGAGAGAGAGAGTTATCACAGAGAGAGAGAGAGTTATCACAGAGAGAGAGAGAGTTATCACAGAGAGAGAGAGAGTTATCACAGAGAGAGAGAGAGTTATCACAGAGAGAGAGAGAGTTATCACAGAGAGAGAGAGAGTTATCACAGAGAGAGAGAGAGTTATCACAGAGAGAGGAGAGAGTTATCACAGAGAGAGAGAGAGAGTTATCACAGAGAGAGAGAGAGTTATCACAGAGAGAGAGAGAGTTATCACAGAGAGAGAGAGAGAGAGTTATCACAGAGAGAGAGAGAGAGAGTTATCACAGTGAGAGAGAGAGAGTTATCACAGAGAGAGAGAGAGTTATCACAGAGAGAGAGAGAGAGTTATCACAGAGAGAGAGAGAGTTATCACAGAGAGAGAGAGAGAGAGTTATCACAGAGAGAGAGAGAGTTATCACAGAGAGAGAGAGAGTTATCACAGAGTGAGAGAGAGAGAGAGTTATCACAGAGAGAGAGTTATCACAGAGAGAGAGAGAGAGTTATCACAGAGAGAGAGAGAGAGTTATCACAGAGTGAGAGAGAGAGAGAGAGAGAGAGAGAGAGTTATCACAGAGAGAGAGAGTTATCACAGAGAGAGAGTTATCACAGAGAGAGAGAGAGTTATCACAGAGAGAGAGAGAGTTATCACAGAGAGAGAGTTATCACAGAGAGAGAGAGAGTTATCACAGAGAGAGAGAGAGAGTTATCACAGAGAGAGAGTTATCACAGAGAGAGAGAGAGTTATCACAGAGAGAGAGAGAGTTATCACAGAGAGAGAGTTATCACAGAGAGAGAGAGAGTTATCACAGAGAGAGAGAGAGTTATCACAGAGAGAGAGAGAGAGTTATCACAGAGTGAGAGAGAGAGTTATCACAGAGAGAGAGAGAGTTATCACAGAGAGAGAGAGTTATCACAGAGAGAGAGAGAGTTATCACAAGAGAGAGAGAGTTATCACAGAGAGAGAGAGAGTTATCACGAGAGAGAGAGAGTTATCACAGAGAGTGAGAGAGTTATCACAGAGAGAGAGAGAGTTATCACAGAGAGAGAGAGAGAGTTATCACAGAGAGAGAGAGAGAGAGTTATCACAGAGAGAGAGAGAGTTATCACAGAAGAGAGAGAGAGAGTTATCACAGAGAGAGAGAGAGAGTTATCACAGAGAGAGAGAGAGAGTTATCACAGAGAGAGAGAGAGAGTTATCACAGAGAGAGAGAGAGAGTTATCACAGAGAGAGAGAGAGTTATCACAGAGAGAGAGAGAGAGTTATCACAGAGAGAGAGAGAGAGTTATCACAGAGAGAGAGAGTTATCACAGAGAGAGAGAGAGTTATCAGAGAGAGAGAGAGAGAGAGAGTGTTATCACAGAGAGAGAGAGAGAGTTATCACAGAGAGAGTGAGAGAGAGAGTTATCACAGAGAGAGAGAGTTATCAGAGAGAGAGAGTTATCACAGAGAGAGAGAGAGTTTCACAGAGAGGAGAGAGAGTTATCACAGAGAGAGAGAGAGTTATCACAGAGAGAGAGAGAGTTATCACAGAGAGAGAGAGAGTTATCACAGAGAGAGAGAGAGTTATCACAGAGAGAGAGAGAGTTATCACAGAGAGAGAGAGAGTTATCACAGAGAGAGAGAGAGTTATCACAGAGAGAGAGAGAGTTATCACAGAGAGAGAGAGAGTTATCACAGAGAGAGAGAGAGTTAATCACAGAGAGAGAGAGAGTTATCACAGAGAGAGAGAGTTATCACAGAGAGAGAGAGAGTTATCACAGAGAGAGAGAGTTATCACAGAGAGAGAGAGTTATCACAGAGAGAGAGAGTTATCACAGAGAGAGAGAGAGTTATCACAGAGAGAGAGAGTTATCACAGAGAGAGAGAGTTATCACAGAGAGAGAGAGAGTTATCACAGAGAGAGAGAGAGTTATCACAGAGAGAGTTATCACAGAGAGAGAGTTATCACAGAGAGAGAGAGAGAGAGTTATCACAGAGAGAGAGAGAGAGTTATCACAGAGAGAGAGAGTTATCACAGAGAGAGAGAGAGAGTTATCACAGAGAGAGAGAGAGTTATCACAGAGAGAGAGAGAGGTTATCACAGAGAGAGAGAGAGAGAGTTATCACAGAGAGAGAGAGAGAGTTATCACAGAGAGAGAGAGAGAGAGTTATCACAGAGAGAGAGAGAGAGTTATCACAGAGTGAGAGGAGAGTTATCACAGAGAGAGAGAGAGAGAGTTATCACAGAGAGAGAGAGAGAGTTATCACAGAGAGAGAGAGAGTTATCACAGAGAGAGAGAGAGTTATCACAGAGGAGAGAGAGAGAGTTATCACAGAGGAGAGAGAGAGAGTTATCACAGAGAGAGAGTGTAGCACAGAGAGAGAGAGAGTTATCACAGAGAGAGAGAGAGTTATCACAGAGAGAGAGAGAGTTATCACAGAGAGAGAGAGAGTTATCACAGAGAGAGAGAGAGTTATCACAGAGTGAGAGAGAGTTATCACAGAGAGAGAGAGAGTTATCACAGAGAGAGAGAGAGTTATCACAGAGAGAGAGAGAGTTATCACAGAGAGAGAGAGTTATCACAGAGAGAGAGAGTTATCAGAGAGAGAGAGAGAGAGTTATCACAGAGAGAGAGAGAGAGAGAGTTATCACAGAGAGAGAGAGAGTTATCACAGAGAGAGAGAGAGAGTTATCAAAGTGAGAGAGAGAGAGTTATCAGAGTGAGAGAGAGTTATCACAGAGAGAGAGAGAGAGTTATCACAGAGAGAGAGAGAGTTATCACAGAGAGAGAGAGAGAGTTATCACAGAGTGAGAGAGTTATCACAGAGAGAGAGAGAGAGAGAGTTATCACAGAGAGAGAGAGAGAGAGTTATCACAGAGAGAGAGAGATATCACAGAGAGAGAGAGAGAGTTATCACAGAGAGAGAGAGAGTTATCACAGAGAGAGTGAGAGAGAGTTATCACAGAGAGAGTGAGAGAGAGTTATCACAGAGAGAGAGAGATATCACAGAGAGAGAGAGAGAGTTATCACAGAGTGAGAGAGAGTTATCACAGAGAGAGAGAGAGAGTTATCACAGAGAGAGAGAGAGAGAGTTATCACAGAGAGAGAGAGAGTTATCACAGAGAGAGAGAGAGAGTTATCACAGAGAGAGAGAGTTATCACAGAGAGAGAGAGAGTTATCACAGAGAGAGAGAGAGTTATCACAGAGAGAGAGAGAGAGTTATCACAGAGAGAGAGAGAGTTATCACAGAGAGAGAGAGAGTTATCACAGAGAGAGAGAGTTATCACAGAGAGAGAGAGAGTTATCACAGAGTGAGAGAGAGTTATCACAGAGAGAGAGAGAGTTATCACAGAGAGAGAGAGAGTTATCACAGAGAGAGAGAGAGTTATCACAGAGAGAGAGAGAGAGTTATCACAGAGAGAGAGAGAGTTATCACAGAGAGAGAGAGAGAGTTATCACAGAGTGAGAGAGAGTTATCACAGAGAGAGAGAGAGTTATCACAGAGAGAGAGAGAGTTATCACAGAGAGAGAGAGTTATCACAGAGAGAGAGAGAGAGTTATCACAGAGAGAGAGAGAGAGAGTTATCACAGAGAGAGAGAGAGTTTATCACAGAGAGAGAGAGAGTTATCACAGAGAGAGAGAGAGTTATCACAGAGAGAGAGAGAGTTATCAGAGAGAGAGAGAGTTATCACAGAGAGAGAGAGAGTTATCACAGAGAGAGAGAGTTATCACAGAGAGAGAGAGTTATCACAGAGAGAGAGAGTTATCACAGAGTGAGAGAGAGTTATCACAGAGAGAGAGAGAGAGAGTTATCACAGAGTGAGAGAGAGTTATCACAGAGAGAGAGAGAGTTATCACAGAGAGAGAGAGAGTTATCACAGAGAGAGAGAGAGTTATCACAGAGAGAGAGAGAGTTATCACAGAGAGAGAGAGAGAGTTATCACAGAGAGAGAGAGAGAGAGTTATCACAGAGAGAGAGAGTTATCACAGAGAGAGAGAGAGAGTTATCAGAGTGAGAGAGAGAGAGTTATCACAGAGAGAGAGAGTTATCACAGAGAGAGAGAGAGTTATCACAGAGAGAGAGAGTTATCACAGAGAGAGAGAGAGAGTTATCACAGAGAGAGAGAGTTATCACAGAGAGAGAGAGAGTTATCAGAGAGAGAGAGAGAGTTATCACAGAGAGAGAGAGAGAGTTATCACAGAGAGAGAGAGAGAGTTATCACAGAGAGAGAGAGAGAGTTATCACAGAGTGAGAGAGAGTTATCAGAGAGAGAGAGAGAGAGTTATCACAGAGAGAGAGAGTTATCACAGAGAGAGAGAGTTATCACAGAGAGAGAGAGTTATCACAGAGAGAGAGAGAGTTATCACAGAGAGAGAGAGAGAGAGAGTTATCACAGAGAGAGAGAGAGTTATCACAGAGTGAGAGAGAGAGAGTTATCACAGAGTGAGAGAGAGTTATCACAGAGAGAGAGAGAGAGTTATCACAGAGTGAGAGAGAGTTATCAGAGAGAGAGAGAGAGTTATCACAGAGAGAGAGAGAGTTATCAGAGAGAGAGAGAGAGTTATCACAGAGAGAGAGAGAGAGTTATCACAGAGAGAGAGAGAGTTATCACAGAGTGAGAGAGAGTTATCACAGAGAGAGAGAGAGAGTTATCACAGAGAGAGAGTTATCACAGAGAGAGAGAGAGTTATCAGAGAGAGAGAGAGAGTTATCACAGAGAGAGAGAGAGTTATCACAGAGAGAGAGAGAGTTATCACAGAGAGAGAGAGTTCACAGGAGAGAGAGAGTTATCACAGAGAGAGAGAGAGTTATCACAGAGAGAGAGAGAGTTATCACAGAGAAGAGAGAGTTCTCACAGAGAGAGAGAGAGTTATCACAGAGAGAGAGAGAGTTATCACAGAGAGAGAGGTTATCACAGAGAGAGAGAGGTTATCACAGAGAGAGAGAGTTATCACAGAGAGAGAGAGAGTTATCACAGAGAGAGAGAGAGTTATCACAGAGAGAGAGAGTTATCACAGAGAGAGGAGAGAGTTATCACAGAGAGAGAGAGGTTATCACAGAGAGAGAGAGAGTTATCAGAGAGAGAGAGAAGTTATCACAGAGAGAGAGAGAGAGTTATCACAGAGAGAGAGAGAGAGTTATCACAGAGAGAGAGAGAGTTATCACAGAGAGAGAGTTATCAAAGAGAGAGAGAGAGTTATCAGAGTGAGAGAGAGTTATCACAGAGAGAGAGAGAGAGTTATCACAGAGAGAGAGTTATCACAGAGAGAGAGAGTTATCACAGAGTGAGAGAGAGTTATCACAGAGAGAGAGAGTTATCACAGAGAGAGAGAGAGTTATCACAGAGTGAGAGAGAGAGTTATCACAGAGAGAGAGAGAGAGTTATCACAGAGAGAGAGAGAGAGAGAGTTATCACAGAGAGAGAGAGTTATCACAGAGAGAGAGAGAGTTATCACAGAGAGAGAGAGAGTTATCACAGAGTGAGAGAGAGAGTTATCACAGAGAGAGAGAGAGAGTTATCACAGAGAGAGAGAGAGAGAGTTATCACAGAGAGAGAGTTATCACAGAGAGAGAGAGAGAGAGTTATCACAGAGAGAGAGAGAGTTATCAGAGTGAGAGAGTTATCACAGAGAGTGAGAGAGAGTTATCACAGAGAGAGAGAGAGTTATCACAGAGAGAGAGAGGGTTATCACAGAGAGAGAGAGAGTTATCACAGAGTGAGAGAGAGAGTTATCACAGAGAGAGAGAGAGAGAGTTATCACAGTGAGAGAGAGACAGAGAGAGAGAGAGTTATCACAGAGAGAGAGAGTTATCACAGAGAGAGAGAGAGTTATCACAGAGAGAGAGTTATCACAGTGAGAGAGAGAGTTATCACAGAGAGAGAGAGAGAGTTATCACAGAGAGAGAGAGAGAGTTATCACAGAGAGAGAGAGAGTTATCACAGAGAGAGAGAGAGTTATCACAGAGAGAGAGAGAGTTATCACAGAGAGAGAGAGAGTTATCACAGAGAGAGAGAGAGTTATCACAGAGAGAGAGAGAGTTATCACAGAGAGAGAGAGAGTTATCACAGAGAGAGAGAGAGTTATCACAGAGAGAGAGAGAGTTATCACAGAGAGAGAGAGAGAGTTATCACAGAGAGAGAGAGAGAGAGTTATCACAGAGAGAGAGAGAGTTATCACAGAGAGAGAGAGTTATCACAGAGAGAGAGAGAGAGTTATCACAGAGAGAGAGAGTTATCACAGAGAGAGAGAGAGAGTTATCACAGAGAGAGAGAGAGTCACATAGAAGAGAGAGAGAGAGTTATCACAGAGAGAGAGAGTTATCACAGAGAGAGAGAGAGTTATCACAGAGAGAGAGAGAGTTAACCCTCCACAGAGAGAGAGAGAGTTATCACAGAGAGAGAGAGAGTTATCACAGAGAGAGAGAGAGTATATCACAGAGAGAGAGAGAGTTATCACAGAGAGAGGAGAGTTATCACAGAGAGAGAGAGAGTTATCACAGAGAGAGAGAGAGTTTATCACAGAGAGAGAGAGAGTTATCACAGAGAGAGAGAGAGTTATCACAGAGAGAGAGAGTTATCACAGAGTGAGAGAGAGAGTTATCACAGAGTGAGAGAGTTATCACAGAGAGAGAGAGAGTTATCACAGAGAGAGAGTTATCACAGAGAGAGAGAGAGTTATCACAGAGAGAGAGAGAGTTATCACAGAGAGTGAGAGAGAGTTATCACAGAGAGAGAGAGAGAGTTATCACAGAGAGAGAGAGAGTTATCACAGAGAGAGAGAGAGAGTTATCACAGAGAGTGAGAGAGAGTTATCACAGAGAGAGAGAGAGAGTTATCACAGAGAGAGAGAGTTATCACAGAGAGAGAGAGAGTTATCACAGAGAGAGAGAGAGTTATCACAGAGAGAGAGAGAGAGTTATCACAGAGAGAGAGAGAGAGATTATCACAGAGAGAGAGAGAGAGAGTTATCACAGAGAGAGAGAGAGTTATCAGAGAGAGAGAGAGAGTTATCACAGAGAGAGAGAGTTATCACAGAGAGAGAGAGAGAGTTATCACAGAGTGAGAGAGAGTTATCACAGAGAGAGAGTTATCACAGAGAGAGAGAGAGTTATCACAGAGAGAGAGAGAGTTATCAGAGTGAGAGAGAGTTATCACAGAGAGAGAGTTATCACAGAGAGAGAGAGAGAGAGTTATCACAGAGTGAGAGAGAGTTATCACAGAGAGAGAGAGAGAGAGTTATCACAGAGAGAGTTATCACAGAGAGAGAGTTATCACAGAGAGAGAGAGAGTTATCACAGAGTGAGAGAGAGAGTTATCACAGAGAGAGAGAGAGTTATCAGAGTGAGAGAGAGTTATCACAGAGAGAGAGAGAGTTATCAGAGTGAGAGAGAGTTATCACAGAGAGAGAGAGAGTTATCAGAGTGAGAGAGAGTTATCACAGAGAGAGAGAGAGTTATCAGAGTGAGAGAGAGTTATCACAGAGAGAGAGTTATCACAGAGAGAGAGAGAGAGTTATCACAGAGAGAGAGAGTTATCACAGAGAGAGAGTTATCACAGAGAGAGAGAGAGAGTTATCACAGAGAGAGAGAGAGAGAGAGTTATCACAGAGTGAGAGAGAGAGAGTTATCACAGAGAGAGAGAGAGAGAGAGAGAGAGAGAGAGAGAGTTATCACAGAGAGAGAGAGAGTTATCACAGAGAGAGAGAGAGAGAGAGAGAGAGAGAGAGTTATCACAGAGAGAGAGAGTTATCACAGAGAGAGAGAGAGTTATCACAGAGAGAGAGAGTTATCACAGAGAGAGAGAGAGAGAGTTATCACAGAGAGAGAGAGAGAGAGTTATCACAGAGAGAGAGAGAGTTATCACAGAGAGAGAGAGAGTTATCACAGAGAGAGAGAGAGTTATCACAGAGAGAGAGAGAGTTATCACAGAGAGAGAGAGAGTTATCACAGAGAGAGAGAGAGTTATCACAGAGAGAGAGAGAGTTATCACAGAGTGAGAGAGTTATCACAGAGAGAGAGAGAGTTATCACAGAGAGAGAGAGAGAGTTATCACAGTGAGAGAGAGAGAGAGTTATCACAGAGAGAGAGAGAGAGTTATCACAGAGAGAGAGAGAGAGTTATCACAGTGAGAGAGAGAGAGAGTTATCACAGAGAGAGAGAGAGAGTTATCACAGAGAGAGAGAGTTATCACAGAGAGAGAGAGAGAGTTATCACAGAGAGAGAGAGAGAGAGAGAGTTATCACAGAGAGAGAGAGTTATCACAGAGAGAGAGAGTTATCACAGAGTGAGAGAGAGAGAGTTATCACAGAGAGAGAGAGTTATCACAGAGTGAGAGAGAGAGAGTTATCACAGAGTGAGAGAGAGAGAGTTATCACAGAGTGAGAGAGAGTTATCACAGAGTGAGAGAGAGAGAGTTATCACAGAGTGAGAGAGAGAGAGTTATCACAGAGTGAGAGAGAGTTATCACAGAGAGAGAGAGAGTTATCACAGAGAGAGAGAGAGAGTTATCACAGAGAGAGAGAGAGTTATCACAGAGAGAGAGAGAGAGTTATCACAGAGAGAGAGAGAGTTATCACAGAGAGAGAGAGAGTTATCACAGAGAGAGAGAGAGTGTATCAGAGTGAGAGAGAGTTACTCAAGAGAGAGAGAGTTATCAAAGAGAGAGAGAGAGTTATCAGAGTGAGAGAGAGTTATCACAGAGAGAGAGAGAGAGTTAATCGACAGAGAGAGAGAGAGAGTTATACACAGAGGAGAGGAGAGAGAGAGAGAGTATCAAAGAGAGAGAGAGAGTTATCACAGAGAGAGAGAGAGAGATTATCACAGAGAGAGAGAGAGAGTTTATCACGAGAGAGAGAGAGTTATCAAGTGAGAGAGAGTTATCACAGAGAGAGAGAGAGTTATCAACAGAGAGAGAGAGAGTTATCAGAGTGAAGAGAGTTATCACAGAAGAGAGAGAGAGTTAACCGCACAGAGAGAGAGAGAGTTAATCAGGAGTGAGAGAGAGTTATCACAGAGAAGAGAGAGTTATCAGAGTGAGAGAGAGAGTTATCACTGAGAAGAGAGAGTTATCACAGAGATAGAGTTGATCACAGAGAGAGAGTTATCACAGAGAGAGAGAGAGTTATCACAGAGAGAGAGAGAGTTATCACAGAGAGAGAGAGGTTATCACAGAGAGAGAGAGAGTTATCACAGAGAGAGAGAGAGTTATCAGAGAGGAGAGAGTTATCACAGAGAGAGAGAGAGAGATTATCACAGAGAGAGAGTGAGAGAGAGAGTTATCACAGAGAGAGAGAGAGTTATCACAAGAGAGAGAGAGAGTTATCACAGAGAGAGAGAGAGTTATCACAGAGAGAGAGAGAGTATCACATAGAGAGAGAGAGTTATCACAGAGAGAGAGAGTTATCAGAGGAGAGAGAGTTATCACAGAGAGAGAGAGAGTTATCACAGAGAGAGAGAGAGGTTATCACAGAGAGAGAGAGAGAGTTATCACAGAGAGAGAGAGTTATCACAGAGAGAGAGAGAGTTATCACAGAGAGAGAGAGAGTTATCACAGAGAGAGAGAGTTTATCACAGAGAGAGAGAGTTATCACAGAGAGAGAGAGAGTTATCACAGTGATAGAGAGAGTTTCATAGTGAGAGAGAGTTATCACAGAGAGAGAGAGTGTTCACAGAGAGAGAAGAGAGTTTATCAGAGAGAGAGAGAGTTATCACAGAGAGAGAGAGAGTTATCACGAGAGAGAGAGAGAGAGAGAGAGAGAGAGAGTTATCACAGAGAGAGAGAGAGAGAGAGTTATCACAGAGAGAGAGAGAGTTATCACAGAGAGAGAGAGAGTTATCACAGAGAGAGAGAGAGTTATCACAGAGAGAGAGAGTTATCACAGAGAGAGAGAGAGAGAGTTATCACAGAGAGAGAGTTATCACAGAGAGAGAGAGAGAGTTATCACAGAGAGAGAGAGTTATCACAGAGAGAGAGAGAGAGTTATCACAGAGAGAGAGAGAGTTATCACAGAGAGAGAGAGAGAGTTATCACAGAGAGAGAGAGAGTTATCACAGAGAGAGAGAGAGTTATCACAGAGAGAGAGAGAGAGAGTTATCACAGAGAGAGAGTTATCACAGAGAGAGAGAGAGTTATCACAGAGAGAGAGAGAGAGTTATCACAGAGAGAGAGTTATCACAGAGAGAGAGAGAGTTATCACAGAGAGAGAGAGAGTTATCACAGAGAGAGAGAGAGTTATCACAGAGAGAGAGAGAGTTATCACAGAGAGAGAGAGAGTTATCACAGAGAGAGAGAGAGAGAGTTATCACAGAGAGAGAGAGAGTTATCACAGAGAGAGAGAGAGAGTTATCACAGAGAGAGAGAGAGAGTTATCACAGAGAGAGAGAGAGTTATCACAGAGAGAGAGAGAGTTATCACAGAGAGAGAGAGAGAGAGTTATCACAGAGAGAGAGAGAGTTATCACAGAGAGAGAGAGAGAGAGTTATCACAGAGAGAGAGAGAGTTATCACAGAGAGAGAGAGAGTTATCACAGAGTGAGAGAGAGTTATCACAGAGAGAGAGAGAGTTATCACAGAGAGAGAGAGAGTTATCACAGAGAGAGAGAGAGAGTTATCACAGAGAGAGAGAGTTATCACAGAGAGAGAGAGAGAGTTATCACAGAGAGAGAGAGGAGTTATCACAGAGAGAGAGAGTTATCACAGAGAGAGAGAGAGTTATCACAGAGAGAGAGAGAGAGTTATCACAGAGAGAGAGAGAGAGTTATCACAGAGAGAGAGAGAGTTATCACAGAGAGAGAGAGAGTTATCACAGAGAGAGAGAGTTATCACAGAGAGAGAGAGAAGTTATCACAGAGAGAGAGAGAGTTATCACAGAGAGAGAGAGTTATCACAGAGAGAGAGAGAGTTATCAGAGAGGAGAGAGAGAGGAGAGTTATCACAGAGAGAGAGAGAGTTATCACAGAGAGAGAGAGTTATCACAGAGAGAGAGAGTTATCACAGAGAGAGAGAGAGAGTTATCACAGAGAGAGAGAGTTATCACAGAGGAGAGAGAGAGTTATCAGAGAGAGAGAGAGAGTTATCACAGAGAGAGAGAGAGTTATCACAGAGAGAGAGAGAGAGTTATCACAGAGAGAGAGAGAGTTATCACAGAGAGAGAGAGAGTTTTCACAGAGAGAGAGAGAGTTATCACAGAGAGAGAGAGAGAGTTATCACAGAGGAAGAGAGGTTATCACAGAGAGAGAGAGAGAGAGTTATCACAGAGAGAGAGAGTTATCACAGAGAGAGAGAGAGTTATCACAGAGAGAGAGAGAGAGTTATCACAGAGAGAGAGAGTTATCACAGAGAGAGAGAGAGAGTTATCACAGAGAGAGAGAGAGAGTTATCACAGAGAGAGAGGAGAGTTATCAGCAGAGAGAGAGAGTTATCACAGAGAGAGAGAGAGTTATCACAGAGAGAGAGAGAGAGAGTGAGCAGAGAGAGAGAGTTATCACAGAGAGAGAGAGAGTTATCACAGAGAGAGAGAGAGTTATCACAGAGAGAGAGAGAGAGAGTTATCACAGAGAGAGAGAGAGTTATCACAGAGAGAGAGAGAGAGTTATCACAGAGAGAGAGAGAGTTATCACAGAGAGAGAGAGAGTTATCACAGAGAGAGAGAGAGAGTTATCACAGAGAGAGAGAGAGTTATCAGAGTGAGAGAGAGTTATCACAGAGAGAGAGAGAGAGTTATCACAGAGAGAGAGAGAGTTATCACAGAGGAGAGAGAGAGTTCTCACAGAGTGAGAGAGAGTTATCACAGAGAGAGAGAGAGTTATCACAGAGAGAGAGAGAGTTATCACAGAGAGAGAGAGTTATCACAGAGAGAGAGAGAGAGAGTTATCACAGAGAGAGAGAGAGTTATCACAGAGAAGAAGAGAGTTATCACAGAGAGAGAGAGAGAGTTATCACAGAGAGAGAGAGATATCACAGAGAGAGAGAGAGAGTTATCACAGAGTAGAGAGAGAGTTATCACAGAGAGAGAGAGAGAGTTATCACAGAGAGAGAGAGAGTTATCACAGAGAGAGAGAGAGTTATCACAGAGAGAGAGAGAGTTATCACAGAGAGAGAGAGAGTTATCAGCAGAGAGAGAGAGAGTTATCACAGAGAGAGAGAGAGAGTTATCACTGAGAGAGAGAGAGAGGTATCACAGAAGAGAGAGAGTTATCACAGAAGAGAGAGAGAGAGTTATCACAGAGAGAGAGAGTTTCACAGAGAGAGAGAGTTATCACAGAGTGAGAGAGAGAGTTATCACAGTGAGAGAGAGAGTTATCACGAGAGAGAGAGTTATCACAGAGAGAGAGAGAGTTATCACAGAGTGAGAGAGAGAGTTATCACAGAGAGAGAGAGAGAGTTATCACAGAGAGAGAGAGAGAGGAGTTTATCACAGAGAGAGAGAGAGTTATCAGAGAGAGAGAGAGAGTTATCACAGAGAGGAGAGAGTTATCACAGAGAGAGAGAGAGTTTATCACAGGAGAGAGAGAGAGTTATCACAGAGAGGAGAGAGAGTTATCACAGAGAGAGAGTTATCACAGAGAGAGAGAGTTATCACAGAGAGAGAGAGAGTTATCACGAGAGAGAGAGAGAGTTATCACAGAGAGAGAGTTATCACAGAGTGAGAGAGAGTTATCACAGAGAGAGAGAGAGAGAGGAGTTATCACAGAGAGAGAGAGAGTTATCACAGAGAGAGAGAGAGAGAGAGAGTTATCACAGAGAGAGAGAGAGAGTTATCACAGAGAGAGAGAGAGTTATCAAAGTGAGAGAGAGAGAGTTATCACAGAGAGAGAGAGAGAAGTTATCACAGAGAGAGAGAGTTATCACAGAGAGAGAGAGAGTTATCACAGAGAGAGAGAGAGTTTATCACAGAGAGAGAGGGTGAGAGAGAGAGAGAGAGTTATCACAGAGAGAGAGAGAGTTAGCACAGAGAAGAGTGAGAGAGAGAGAGAGTTATCACAGAAGAAGAGAGTTATCAGGAGAGAGAGAGAGGTTATCACAGAGGAGAGAGAGGAGAGTTATCACAGAGTGAGAGAGAGAGTTATCACAGAGAGAGAGAGAGAGAGTTATCACAGAGAGAGAGAGAGAGAGAGAGAGAGAGTTATCACAGAGAGAGAGAGAGAGTTATCACAGAGAGAGAGAGAGAGTTATCACAGAGAGAGAGAGAGAGATCACAGAGAGAGAGAGAGTTATCACAGAGAGAGAGAGAGTTATCACAGAGAGAGAGAGAGTTATCACAGAGTGAGAGAGTTATCACAGAGAGAGAGAGAGAGTTATCACAGTGAGAGAGAGAGAGAGTTATCACAGAGAGAGAGAGAGTTATCACAGAGAGAGAGTTATCAGAGAGAGAGAGAGTTATCACAGAGTGAGAGAGAGTTATCACAGAGTGAGAGAGAGTTATCACAGAGAGAGAGAGAGTTATCACAGAGAGAGAGAGAGAGTTATCAGAGTGAGAGAGAGTTATCACAGAGAGAGAGAGAGAGAGTTATCAGAGTGAGAGAGAGAGAGAGAGTTATCAGAGAGAGAGAGAGTTATCACAGAGAGAGAGAGAGAGTTATCACAGAGAGAGAGAGAGTTATCACAGAGAGAGAGAGAGTTATCACAGAGAGAGAGAGAGTTATCACAGAGAGAGAGAGAGTTATCACAGAGAGAGAGAGAGTTATCACAGAGAGAGAGAGAGTTATCACAGAGAGAGAGAGTTATCACAGAGAGAGAGAGTTATCACAGAGAGAGAGAGAGAGTTATCACAGAGAGAGAGAGAGTTATCACAGAGAGAGAGAGAGAGTTATCACAGAGAGAGAGAGAGAGTTATCACAAGAGAGAGAGAGTTATCACAGGAGAGAGAGAGAGTTATCACAGAGAGAGAGAGAGTTATCACAGAGAGAGAGAGAGTTATCACAGAGAGAGAGAGAGTTATCACAGAGAGAGAGTTATCACAGAGAGAGAGTTATCACAGAGAGAGAGAGAGAGTTATCACAGAGAGAGAGAGAGAGTTATCACAGAGAGAGAGAGAGTTATCACAGAGAGAGAGAGAGAGTTATCACAGAGAGAGAGAGAGTTATCACAGAGAGAGAGAGAGTTATCACAGAGAGAGCCATAGTTCACAAGAGAGAGAGAGAGTTATCTCACTAGGAGAGAGAGAGTTTATTCACAGTGAGATATCAGAGAGAGAGAGAGAGAGTTATCACAGAGTGAGAGAGAGAGAGGTATCACAGAGAAGAGAGTAGTTATCACATGAGAGAGAGAGAGAGTTATCCACAGAGAGGAGAGAGAGAGTTATCACAGAGAGAGAGAGTTATCACAGAGAGAAGAGAGGAGTTAGTCACAGAGAGATGAGAGAGTTATCACAGAGAGAGAGAGTTATCACAGAGTGAGGAGAGAGAGTTATCACAGAGAGTAAGAGGGAGAGTTATCCACAGAGTAGAGAGAGGAGTTATCACAGAGTGAGAGAGTTATCACAGAGTGAGAGGGAGAGTTGTCACGAGTGAGAGGAGAGTTATCACAGAGTGAGAGAGTTATCACAGAGTGAGAGAGAGTTATCACAGAGAGAGTTATCACAGAGGGAGAGAGCGTTATCACAAGAGAGAGAGAGAGTTATCACAGGAGAGTGAGAGAGAGTTATCACAGAGTGAGAGAGTTATCACAGAGTGAGAGAGTTATCAGAGTGAGAGAGTTATCACAGAGTGAGAGAGTTATCACAGAGTGAGAGAGTTATCACAGAGTGAGAGAGAGTTATCACAGAGAGAGAGAGAGTTATCACAGAGTGAGAGAGTTATCACAGAGAGAGAGTTATCACAGAGTGAGAGAGAGAGTTATCACAGAGTGAGAGAGTTATCACAGAGAGAGAGAGAGAGTTATCACAGAGAGAGAGAGAGAGAGTTATCACAGAGTGAGAGAGTTATCACAGAGAGTTATCACAGAGTGAGAGAGAGTTATCACAGAGTGAGAGAGTTATCACAGAGTGAGAGAGAGAGTTATCACAGAGAGAGAGAGTTATCACAGAGTGAGAGAGTTATCACAGAGTGAGAGAGTTATCACAGAGTGAGAGAGTTATCACAGAGTGAGAGAGTTATCACAGAGTGAGAGAGTTATCACAGAGTGAGAGAGTTATCACAGAGAGAGAGAG
>JASTWF010002338.1:0-30615 GCA_030390025.1 Squalus acanthias
ATAGCAACACATCTGGTGGTTTGCAATGTGCACAGACACTGCAGCGGAGGCTCGGGATTTCACCGCAGGTGAGTTCAGTGTCTGAGGGGCTTTGAACAGGAGTGTGGGCCGGGGCCGGGGCCGAGCGCTCGCTGGAGAGCTTCAGGAGAGCAGATTGGACCAGAGCAGACCCTGTCCCCGTGCTGGGTGATCTCGAACATATTTAAACCAGACGGTGAGGAGGGGAGTGAGATTTAAACGGGAGGATTCTGGGGGAGGATACATTCCAGATGTTGCAAATTTCCAGGTTGTAATCGTGTTCAGGATATTTTTTGTAATTCTCTTAAATCAGCTCGGCTGTCACTGAGTGTGCTGCTGGAGTCGCTTTCCCTCCAGTCACATTTTAACCCCGCCGAATGATGGTCCAAGCTTTGTTTGGAATAAACCAGCAGAGTTTGCTCAGTGTGGCAGGTAAACGCTTCTCATTGCTCCACATCCCTGACCTTTTGCAGCAACGTTTGACTTAATTGTAAAGCGATCTGGAACGTTCTTCAAATGTCAGCAACAAGCTGGGAGGAATTGGGAAGAGGCAGAGGTGCTGGTCACTCACTCGGTGGTGTTCTCATCATCTGCTGAGTCCTAACACTGTGCAGGGAGGGGAGGTGTGTGGGTATTACATGGTGTGTTGTGTCATATAGTGTCTGTTAATCTATTTAAATAAAAAACTATTATAATACAGTATAACTCGAATTCTAAAGACTATTTTGTAAACTTTATGTTTATGGAAGTGTGAGTATTTGGCAGAGCACAGGTTAGAGACAGAGTAAAGCTCCCTCTCCACTGCCCCATC
Source organism: Squalus acanthias (assembly GCA_030390025.1). Lineage (NCBI taxonomy): Eukaryota > Metazoa > Chordata > Chondrichthyes > Squaliformes > Squalidae > Squalus > Squalus acanthias. The sequence continues at coordinate 830 of JASTWF010002338.1, forward strand.
AAACACTCCCAGGGCAGGTACAGCACGGGGTTAAATACAGAGTAAAGCTCCCTCTACACTGCCCCATCAAACACTCCCAGGGCAGGTACAGCACGGGGTTAAATACAGAGTAAAGCTCCCTCTCCACTGCCCCATCAAACACTCCCAGGGCAGGTACAGCACGGGGTTAGATACAGAGTAAAGCTCCCTCTACACTGTCCCATCAAACACTTCCAGGGCAGGTACAGCATGGGTTAGATACAGAGTAAAGCTCCCTCTACACTGTCCCATCAAACACTCCCAGGGCAGGTACAGCACGGGTTAGATACAGAGTAAAGCTCCCTCTACACTGTCCCAACAAACACTCCCAGGGCAGGTACAGCACGGGATAGATACAGAGTAAAGCTCCCTCTACACTGTCCCATCAAACACTCCCAGGGCAGGTACAGCACGGGTTAGATACCGAGTAAAGCTCCCTCTACACTCCGACATTGAGCAGGACTTACAGGCTTAAACAGTATTAAAACACACTCCCATCTGATCTCCATTTACCCCTCCCCCCTCCAATTCCATGATGGTTGGCCTGTCATTGAGAGGATGGGGGAGATCCTGTACACAGCAGTAGTGAGCTTCCTCAGTATGGGGGAAGTGGCCGCATCATTTCAGCAGTTGTGTGAAGCTGCTGTCCTTGCTGTGGATGAGCTGCTTCCCAATCACAGCAATGCCCTCCATCTTTACCTGTGAGGTATGGTATTTATTCCTGTTCACCCCCACTCCCACCCGCCCTGGACGTCTCTTGACCCATCACATATAGCAGGAAATGTTCAGCCTCCCAAGTCTACATCCCATTCTGGATCAACTGGGCATATTTTTGATGTATATTAATGACCTGAAGTTGGGCATAATTTCAAAGTTTGCAGCTGACACAAAACTTGGAAATGTAGTAAACAGTGAGGAGGATAGTAGCAGACTTCAGGAGGACATACATAGACAGACTGGTGAAATGGGCAGACTGATGAAATTTAATGCAGAGATGTGTGAAGTTATTCATTTTGGTAGGAAGAATGATAAAAGGCACTGGCTCGGGGTGGGGGGCGGTTCCAGGGGCACTGGCTCGGGCCGGGGAGGAGTGGTGGGGGGTTCCAGGGGCACTGGCTCCGGGAGCAGTTCCAGGGGCACTGGCTCGGGGTGGGGGGGTTCCAGGGGCACTGGCTCGGGGACCAGTTCCAGGGGCACTGGCTCAGAGTGGGGGGGGGGGGTTCCAGGGGCACTGGCTCTGGGAGCAGTTCCAGGGGCACTGGTTCAGAGGGGGGGAGGTTCCAGGGGCACATTGAAACATATAAGATTGTGAAGGGGCTTGATCGGGTGGACGCGGGGAGGATGTTCCCAATGATGGGTGAAACTAGAACTAGGGGACATAATCTTAGAATAAGGGGCTCCTCTTTCAAAACTGAGATGAGGAGAAACTTTTTCACTCAGAGGGTAGTGGGTCTGTGGAATTTGCTACCCCAGGAAGCTGTGGAAGCTACTTCATTAAATAAATTTAAAACAGAAATAGACCGTTTCCTAGAAGTAAAGGGAATCAGGGGTTACGGGGAGCGGGCTGGAAATTGGACATGAGTTTGAGTTCGGATCGGTCAAGGCCCTGTGGGTGGCGGAGCGGGCCCAGGGGCCGAGTGGCCTGGTCCTGCTCCTACTTCTTGTGTTCTTTAGAGTTGAGGTTGGATCAGATCAGCCATGATCTCATTGAATGGCGGAGCAGGCTCGAGGGGCCGATTGGTCTACTCCTGCTCCTATTTCTTATGTTCTTATGGCTCGGGGTGGGGGGGTTCCAGGGGCACTGGCTCAGAGTGGGGGGGGGGGGGGGTTTCCAGGGGCACTGGCTCGGGGTGGGGGGGGGTTCCAGGGGCACTGGCTCGGGGTGGGGGGGGGGGGGTCCAGGGGCCCTGGCTCGGGGTGGGGGGGTTCCAGGGGCACTGGCTCTGGGAGCAGTTCCAGGGGCACTGGCTCAGAGTGGGGGGGGGGGGGAGGTTTCCCGGGGCACTAGCTCGGGGTGGGGGGGGTTCCAGGGGCACTGGCTCCGGGAGCAGTTCCAGCGGCACTGGCTCGGGTGGGGGGGCTATTTTCTTATAATTCTTGCCGCCAATGTACAGCGGGACATGACGCTGGTTGATTTTTTTTTTCCCGCTCCCACTCTCTAACTGAGGGTGCTGAGGCCAATTGTAGCATCAGTGCTGTTGGGAAAGATTTAAACTAGTTTGTCAGGGGGCTGGGAACCTAAGTGTGGGCCCAGAACAGAGAGAAACAAAGCTGGAAGTGCAAGTTAGAAAAGTAGTCAGCAAAACTAGTAGGGAGCAGAAACAAAGGCCAACAGTAAAGAGGGTCAAAGTGCAGAAAAATATTAAACAGGCAAAGTTGAAGGCACTTTATCTAAATGCACGTAGCATTCGCAACAAGGTGGATGAATTAATGGCACTAATAGAAGTAAATGGGTATGATGTAATTGCCATTACAGAGACATGGTTGCAGGGTAACCAAAGCTGGGAACTGAATGTTCCAGGGTACTCAACATTTAGGAAGGACAGACAAAAAGGAAAAGGAGGTGGCGTAGCGCTGTTAATAAGGGATGAGATCGGTACGGTAGAGATAGAAGATCTTGGCTTGGCAGATCGTGATGTAGAACTGGAATCAGTTTGGGTGGAGCTAAGAAACAGCAAAGGGTGGAAAACATTGGTGGGAGTTGTGTATAGGCCACCAAACAGTAATGGTAATGCAGGGCATAGTATCAATCAAGAGATTAGAAGTGCATGTAACAAGGGCAATACGGTAATCATGGGGACTTTAAACTACATATTGACTGGGCAAATTAAATTACCACTAATGGTGTGGAGGACGAATTCTTGGAATGCATGCGGGATGGTTTCCTGGATCAGTATGTGGAGGAACCAATCAGGGAACAGGCTATTCTGGATCTGGTACTGTGTAATAAGAAAGGGCTAATCAATAATCTTGTGGTAAAGGGGCCTTGAGGGACAAGTGACCATAATATGATTGAATTTTACATTAAGTTTCAGAGTGATGTAGTCCAATCTGAAACTAAGGTCTTCAATCTAAATAGAGGAAACTACAAGGGTATGAGGGACAAGTTGGCCATGGTAGATTGGGAGATGACACTAAAAGGTATGAAGGTGGACATACAATGGCTAACATTCAAGGAAATAATGCATAATTTGCAACAAACATATATTCCTCTAGGGCATAAAAACCCAAAAGGAAAAGTGATCCAACCATGGCTAACAAAAGAAATTAAAGCTAGTATTAAGTCAAAGGAGGAAGCTTATAAAGTTGCCAGAAAAAGTGGTCAGCCTGAGGATTGGGATCTTTTTAGAAATCAGCAAAGGGGGACCAAGAAATTGATAAAGAAAGGGAAAATGGAATATGAGCACAAACTAGCGAAAAATATAAAAACGGATTGTAAAAGCTTCTATAGGTATGTGAAAAGGAAAAGACTGGCGAAGGTAAATGTAGGTCCTTTACAGTCAGAGATGGGAGAATTTATAATGGGGAATGAGGAAATGGCTGAGAAATTAAATAAATACTTTGTTTCTGTCTTCACGGAGGAAGACACAAAAAACCTCCCAGAAATACGAGAAAACCAAGGGTGTGACGAGAATGAGGATCTTAAAGAAATTATTATTAGTAAAAAAACAGTACTAGCAAAATTAATGGGACTAAAAGTCAACAAATCCCAAGGACCGGATGACCTACATCCTAGGGTTTTGAAAGAGGTGGCCATTGGAATAGTGGACGCATTGGTTGTCATCTTCCAAAATTCTATAGATTCTGGAACGGTTCCTGCAGATTAGAGGATAGCAAATGTAACCCCGCTATTTAAGAAAGGAGGGAGAGAGAAAACGGGGAACTACAGACCTGTTAGCCTCACATCAGTAGTTGGAAAAATGCTGGAATCTATTATAAAGGATGCAATAACTGGGCACTTAGAAACTAATAGTAAGATTGGGCAGAGTCAACATGGATTTATGAAAGGGAAATCCTGTTTGACAAACCGATTGGAGTTCTTTGAGGATGTAACTAGTGGAGTAGACAAAGAGGAACCGGTAGATGTGGTGTATCTGGATTTTCAGAAGGCCTTCGATAAGGTCCCACACAAGAGGTTGGTGAACAAAATTAGGGCACATGGAATTGAGGGTAATATACTAGCATGGATTGAGAATTGGTTAACAGACAAAGAGTAGGGATAAACGGGTCTTTTTCAGGATGGCAGGCTGTGACTAGTGGGGTACCGCAAGGATTGGTGCTTGGGCTCCAGCTATTCACAATCTATATCAATGATTTGGACGAGGGGACTAAATGTAACATTTCTAAATTTGCTGATGATACAAAGCTAGGTGGCAGTGTCAGTTGTGAAGAGGATGTGAAGAGGCTTCAAGGGGATCTCGACAGGCTCAGTGAGTGGGCGAGAACATGGCAGATGGAATATAATGTGGATAAATGTGAAGTTATCCACATTGGTAGAAAAAACAGAAAGGCAGAGTATTTTCGAAATGGTGAAAGATTGGGGAATGCAGATGCTCAAAGGGACCTGGGTGTCCTTGTACATGAGTCACTGAAAGTGAATGTGCAGGTGCAGCAAGCCATTAGGAAGGCAAATGGTATGCTGGCCTTCATTACAAGAGGATTTGAGTACAGGAGTAAAGAAGTCTTACTCCAATTATATAGGGCCTTGGTGAGACCACACCTGGAGTACTGTGTACAATTTTGGTCTCCTTACCCAAGGAAGGATATACTTGCCATAGAGGGAGTGCAACGAAGGTTCACGAGATTGATTCCTGGGATGGCGGGACTGTCGTATGAGAAGAGATTCAGTAAACTAGGCCTGTATTCTCTTGAATTCAGAAGAATGAGAGGGGATCTCATTGAAGCATACAAAATTATTACAGGGCTTGATAGGATGGATGCTGGGAGAATGTTTCCCTTGGCTGGGGAATCTCGAACCAGGGGCCACAGCCTCAAGATAAAGGGTAGGCCATTCAGGACTGAGATGAGAAGAAATTCCTTCACAGAGGGTGGTGAATCTTTGGAATTCTCTACCCCAGAGGGCTGTGGAGGCTCAGTCATTGGGTATCTTCAAAACAGAAGTCGATCGATTTCTGACTAGTAAGGGCATCAAGGGATATGGCGATAGGGCCGGTGAATGGAGTTGAGGCAGAAGATCAGCCATGATCTCATTGAATGGCGGAGCAGGCTCGAAGGGCCGAATGGCCTACTCCTGCTCCTATTTCTTATGTTCTTATGTTCATCCCTACCCACTAACACAGTGAAATTCAACTCGCGCCGCACAGACTGGGTTGTACCTGGGACCCTCTGGTCTGCACTGCTCGGTTCCAGACTAGGCCGTGTACAGCTGAACGATCGGAGACCTCTCTCTCTCTCTCTCTCTCTCTCTCTCTCTGGATGGATCAGCTTGCTGTTTTAGGTTCTCGTAAGCTGCAACGCATTTTTTTTTAAATGCCGGGTTAGGTAGAGCTTTTACATTTTACAGTATAATATATTTGACAACTCGTGTTAATTGTTAATCAAGGATAGTTTAACAGCGGCAGAAATGCAGTTCGAGGGGGATCTGCCGTCTGAGGTAATATGGGCTGAAGTTAGAAATAGGAAAGGAGCGGTCACGTTGTTAGGAGTTTTCTACAGGCCCCCAAATAGTAATAAAGATGTGGAGGAAGAAATTGCAAAGCAGATTATGAATAGGTGTGGAGGTCACAGAGTAGTTGTCATGGGTGACTTCAACTTTCCAAATATTGATTGGAACCTTTATAGGTCAAACAGTTCGGATGGGATAGTTTTTGCACAGTGTGTGCAGGAGGGTTTCCTGACACAATATGTGGATAGGCCGACAAGAGGTGGGGCCACGTTGGATTTGGTACTGGGTAATGAACCGGGCCAAGTGTTTGATTTGTATGTGGGAGAGCACTTTGGAGATAGTGACCACAATTCGGTAACTTTCACTATTGCAATGGAGAGGGATAGGGCCATACGGCAGGGCAGGGTTTATAATTGGGGGAGGGGTAATTATGATGCGATTAGGCAAGAATTAGGGAGTATAAGATGGGAACAGAAACTATCAGGGAAAGGCACAAACGAAAAGTGGAGCTTTTTCATGGAGCAATTACTGCGTGTCCTTGATAGGTATGTCCCTGTCAGGCAGGGAGGAAATGGCCGAGTGAGAGAACCATGGTTCACAAAAGAGGTTGAATGTCTAGTCAAGAGGAAAAAGGAAGCGTATGTAAGGATGAGAAAACAAGGTTCAGTTGGGTCGATTGAGGGGTACAAGGTAGCAAGGAATGAGCTAAAAAAAGAGCTTAGGAGAGCTAGGAGGGGGCATGAGAAGTCCTTGGCGGGTCGGATCAAGAAAAATCCCAAGGCTTTTTACTCTTATGTGAGAAATAAAAGAATGACCAGGGTGAGGGTAGGGCCGGTCAAGGACAGTAGTGGGAACTTGTGCATGGAGTCAGAAGAGATAGGAGAGGTGATGAATGAATACTTTTCGTCAGTGTTCACCGAGGAGAGGGGCCATGTTCTTGAGGATGAGAGTGTGATAAAGGTGGATAGGCTGGAGGTGGTAGATGTTCTGAGGGAAGATGTTTTAGCAATTTTGAAGAACCTGAGGGTCGATAAGTCCCCTGGGCCAGATGGGATATATCCTAGGATTCTTTGGGAGGCAAGGGAGGAGATTGCAGAGCCTCTGGCTTTGATCTTTGGGTCCTCACTGTCCACGGGAATGGTGCCAGAGGACTGGAGAGTGGCGAATGTTGTTCCTCTCTTCAAGAAAGGAAATAGGAATGACCCTGGTAATTATAGGCCGGTTAGTCTTACTTCGGTGGTTGGTAAGATAATGGAAAAGGTCCTGAGGGATAGGATTTATGACCATTTGGAAAGGGGCAACTTAATCAGGGATAGTCAACACGGATTCGTGAAGGGTAAGTCTTGCCTAACAAATTTGATTGAATTCTTTGAGGAGGTAACTAAGTGTGTAGATGAAGGTAGAGCAGTTGATGTCGTATACATGGATTTTAGTAAGGCGTTTGATAAGGTTCCCCATGGTCGTCTCATGAAGAAAGTAAGGAGTTGTGGGATAGAGGGAAATTTGGCCGATTGGATAAGTAACTGGCTATCTCATAGAAGGCAGAGGGTGGTGGTGGATGGAACATTTTCGGACTGGAGACCAGTTACCAGCGGTGTGCCACAGGGGTCGGTGCTGGGTCCTCTGCTGTTTGTGATTTTTATCAATGACTTGGAGGAGGGGACTGAAGGGTGGATCAGTAAATTTGCTGATGACACCAAGATTGGTGGAGCAGTGGATGAGGTGGAGGGCAGTTGTAGGCTGCAAAGAGACATTGATAGGATGCAGAGCTGGGCCGAAAAATGGCAGATGGAATTTAACCCTGATAAGTGCGAGGTGATTCATTTTGGTAGGGCAAATTTGAATAAGGATTACAGGGTCAATGGCAGGGTTCTGAGGAACGTGGAGGAGCAGAGGGATCTGGGGGTTCATATCCACAGATCTCTGAAGGTTGCCACTCAAGTGGATAGAGCAGTAAAGAAGGCCTATGGTGTGTTGGCGTTTATTAACAGAGGGTTTGAGTTTAAGAACCGTGAGGTTATGCTGCAACTGTACAGGACCTTGGTGAGACCACATTTGGAATATTGTGTGCAGTTCTGGTCACCTCACTATAGGAAGGACGTGGAAGCATTGGAAAGAGTGCAAAGGAGATTTACCAGGATGCTGCCTGGTTTGGGGGGGAGGTCTTATGAGGAAAGATTGAGGGAGTTGGGGCTTTTCTCTTTAGAGCGGAGGAGGATGAGAGGCGACTTAATAGAGGTTTATAAGATGATGAGGGGGATAGATAGAGTGGATGTTCAGAGACTATTTCCTCGGGTAGAGGCAGCTGTTACAAGGGGGCATAACTATAAGGTGCATGGGGGGAGATATAGAAGGGATGTCCGAGGTAGATTCTTTACTCAGAGAGTGGTTGGGGTGTGGAATGGACTGCCTGCTGTGATAGTGGAGTCGGACACTTTAGGAACTTTCAAGCGGTTATTGGATAAGCACATGGAGCACACCAGAGTGATGGGGAGTGTGATAGCTTGATCTTGGTCTCGGACAATGCTCGGCACAACATCGAGGGCCGAAGGGCCTGTACTGTGCTGTACTGTTCTATCTATGTATCTATGTGTTGTTTCATAGAGAAACTGGTGAATGTTCAGTATTTACAAACTGATGCATCATTAACACAAATCCTTCTCCAACAGTTCGAAGTGTTCCATCTCCTTCTATGAGTATGGGGAGCTCAGTGCAGTCCTTTAGGCCACTGTTCAATGACTACGGACCACCCTCTATGGGTTATTTGCAGGTATAGTAACATTCATATCTGCATCACATGTATAGGGTACAGTGGCATAATGGTTAGGGCACTGGACCAGCAACCAATTGGTCATGGGTTCAAATCTCAAATAGTGAAAAGTGTCAGCCGTGGCTCAGTGGATAGCACTCTCACCTCTGATTCAGAAGGTTGTGGGTTCATAGCCCCACTTCAGAGACTTGAGCATAAAATCCAGGCTGACACTTGAGCGCAGTACTGAGGGAGTGCTGTACTGTCGGAGGTGCTGTCTTTTGGATGAGACATTACATCGAGGCCCTGTCTGCTCTCCCAGGTGGACGTAAAAGATCCCATGGCACTATTTCAAAGAAGAGCAGGGGAGTTATCCCCAGTGTCCAGGCCAATATTTATCCCTCAACCAACATCACTAAAACAGATGATCTGGTCATTATCACATTGCTGTTTGTGGGTGCTTGCTGTGGGCAAATTGGCTGCCGCATTTCCCATATTACAACAGTGACTCCACTTCAAAAAGTACTTCATCGGCTGTAAAGCGCTTTGGGACGTCCTGAGGTCGTGGAAGGCGCGATAGAAATGCAAGTCTTTTCTTTCTAACTGAATTGATTAAATCTGGTAAATTGTGGCCTGTCACAAGAAGAAAATGACCATAGCTACTGGGTTGTAGTGAGAATCTAAGTGGTTCACCAATGCCCTGCCACTCCTACCCTCTCTGGCTTGCATGTAATCATAGCTAGTCCACACTATGTGGGTGATTCTTAATGCTCTCTGGAGTGGCCTAGCAAAGAGCGAATCTGGGGTCAGAGCAACTAGGCAGAGATTTTATTGGACAGCACACATGAGTAATGCAAACAAGCGATACACTCATTGGAGGCAAGGAGCAGCACCATTCCAGGCTGTTCCTAACATGCAGTTCGTGTAAGTAAGGGCTTTGTACTATTTCTTGAAATGCAGTTTATTTTTCGGCAGCTGTCGCTCATAATGACTCAGATGTCACATGACTGGTTTCAGTGCGAATCTGTGGACTGGGGGATAATTCTTAGCTGTACTTCTGAAGGCTGCTGAATCCTGCATTCATTATCTTGTACGGAACGCTTCTTTCAGTATTTTTCTACATAATGTTGTATTTACTTAACTAACTCTGGCACCATCTCTACACATTGTTCATTTTATGGTTATCTAAACCTAATTCTAAGATTATCTAACACTCAATTCTAGCCTTGTCTAACACTTCTTCAATTTAATTATACTTGGTTACCCTTTACACCAGCTGTCCTTGTTTTGTTTCATCTCAATCTCCCTGTTGACCATTATTCGTGCTCCATTGCACGCACACACTTTATATGCTAGGGGAACGGTAGCATAGTGGTAATGTCACTGGGCTAGTAATCCAGAGGCCTGGACTAATGATCCGGAGACTGGGGAATTTAAATTCAGTTAATTAAATGAATCTGGAATTTAAAAAAATCAGTAATGGAAACCGTGAAATTATCGGATTGTCGTAAAAACCCATCTGATTCACTAATGTCCTTTAGGGAAGGAAATCTTCCGTCCTTACCTGGTCTGGCCTATATATGACTCCAGATCCACAGCAATGTGGTTGACTCTTAATTGCCCTCTGAAATGGCCTAGCAAGCCACTCAGTTGAAACAAAATAATAAGAATGAAACTGGACGGACCACGCGGCATCGACCTCGGCACCGCCTGTGGACACGGCAACAGCACACCCAGCCCAGTCAATGCTGCGAAGTCCTCCTCACCAACATCTGGGGACTTGTGCCAAAATTAGGAGAGCTGTCCCACAGACTAGTCAAGCAACAGCCTGACATAGTCATACTCACAATCATACCTTTCAGCCAATGTTCCAAACTCCTCCATCACCAGCCCTGGGTATGTCCTGTCCCACCGGCAGGACAGACCCACCAGGGGTGGTGGCACAGTGGTATACACTCGGGAAGGAGTGGCCTTGGGAGTCCTCAACATTGACTCTGGACCCCATGAAGTCTCATGGCTTCAGGTCAAACATGGGCAAGGAAGCCTCCTGCTGATTACCACCTACCGCCCTCCCTCAGCTGATGAATCAGTACTCCACCATGTTGAACACTACTTGGAAGAAGCACTGAGAGTAGCAAGGGTGCAGAATGTACTTTGGGTGGGGGACTTCAATGTCCATCACCAAGAGTGGCTCGGCAGCACCACTACTAACCGAGCTGGCCAAGTCCTGAAGGACATAGCTGCCAGTCTGGGCCTGCGACAGGTGGTGAGAGAACCTGGGAAAAAGCTTCTTGACCTCATCCTCACCAATCTACCTGTTGCAGATGCATCTGTCCATGACGGTATTGGTAGCAGTGACCACCGCACCGTCATTGTGGAGATGAAGTCCCGTCTTCACACTGAGGACACCCTCCATCGTGTTGTGTGGCACTACCACCGTGCTAAATGGGATAGATTCAGAACAGATCTAGCAGCTCAAAACTGGGCATCCATGAGGCGCTGTGGGCCATCAGCAGCAGCAGAATTGTATTCCACCACAATCTGTAACCTCATGGCACGGCATATCCCTCACTCTACCATTACCATCAAGCCAGGGGACCAACCCTGGTTCAATAAGGAGTGTAGAAGAGCATGCCAGGAGCAGCACCAGGCGTACCTAAAAATGAGGTGCCAGCATGGGGAAGCTGCAACACAGGACTACATGCATGCTAAAAAGCGGAAGCAGTATGCTATAGACAGGGCTAAGCGATCCCACAATCAACGGATCAGATCAAAGCTCTGCAGTCCTGCCGCATCCAGTTGTGCATGGTGGTGGACCATTAAACAACTAACGGGAGGAGGAGGCTCCATGAATATCCCCATCCTCAATGATGGTGGAGAGCCCAGCATGTGAGTGCAAAAGACAAGGCTGAAGCCTTTGCAACCACCTTCAGCCAGAAGTGCCGAGTGGATGATCCATATCGGCCTCCTCATGAGGTCCCCACCATCAGAGAAGCCAGTCTTCAACCAATTCGATTCACTCCACGTGATATCAAGAAACATAAAAGATACTGAGGGGGCTCGACAAGGTAGATGCAGAGACGATGTTTCCCCTCGTGGGGAAATCTAGAACTCGGGGGCATAGTTTCAGAATAAATGATCGCCCTTTTAGAACTGAGATGAGGAGGAATTTCTTCTATCAGAGGGTCGTAAATCTGTGGAATTCTCTGCCCCAGAGAGCTGTGGAGGCTGGGCCATTAAATACATTTAAGGTGGAGATAGACAGATTTTTGCAAGATAAGGGAGTGAAGGGTTATGGGGAGCGGGCAGGGAAATGGCTTTGAGCCCTGATCAGCCATGATCTTATTGAATGGCGGAGCAGGCTCAAGGGGCCAAGTGGCCTATTCCTGCTCCTATTTCTTATGTTCTTATAAACGGCTGAGCGCACTGGATACAGCAAAGGCTATGGGCCCTGACAACATCCCGGCTATCGTGCTGAAGACTTGTGCTCCAGAACTAACCGTGCCTCTAGCCAAGCTGTTCCAGTACAGTTACAGCACTGGCATCTATCCGACAATGTGGAAAACTGCCCAGGTATGTCCTGTCCACAAAAAGCAGCACAAATCCAATCTGGCCAATTACCCCCCCATCAGTCTACTCTCAATCATCAGCAAAGTGATGGAAGGTGTCATCGACAGTGCTATCAAGCGGCACTTACTCACCAATAACCTGCTCACTGATGCCCAGTTTGGGTTCCGCCAAGACCACTCGGCTGCCGACCTCATTACAGCCTTGGTCCAAACATGGACAAAGGAGCTGAATTCCAGAGGAGAGGTGAGAGTGACTGCCCTTGACATCAAGGCAGCATTTGACCGAGTGTGGCATGAAGGAGCCCTAGTAAAACTGAAGTCAATGGGAATCGGGGGGGAAAACTCTCCACTGGCTGGAGTCATACCTAGCACAAAGGAAGATTGTTGTGGTGATTGAAGGTCAATCATCACAGCCCCAGGACATCGCTGCAGGAGTTCCTCAGGGCAGTGTCCTCGGCCCAACCATCTTCAGCTGCTTCATCAATGACCTTCCCTCCAACATAAGGTCAGAAATGAGGATGTTCGCTGATGACTGCACAGTGTTCAGTGCCATTCACAACTCCTCAGATAATGAAGCCCGCATGCAACAAGACCTGGACGACGTTCAGGCTTGGGCTGATAAGTGGCAGGTAACATTCGCGCCACAGAAGTGCCAGGCAATGACTATCTCCAACAAGCGAGAGTCTAAACACTGCCCCTTGACATTCAATGGCATTACCATCGCTGAATCCTCCACCATCAACATCCTGGGGGTCACCATTGACCAGAAACTTAACTGGACCAGCCACATAAGTACTGTGGCAACAAGAGCAGGTCAGAGGCTGGGTATTCTGTAGCGAGTGTCTCACCTCCTGACTCCCCATAGCCTTTCTACCATCTACAAGGCACAAGTAAGGAGTGTGATGGAATACTCTCCACTTGCCTGGATGAGTGCAGCTCCAACAACACTCAAGAAGCTCGACACCATCCAGGACAAAGCAGCCCGCTTGATTGGCACCCCATCCACCACTTTATACATTCACTCCCTCCACTACCGGCGAACCGTGGCTCTTCCACCTAGAAGGACAAGGGCAGCAGGCGCATGGGAATACCACCACCTCCAAGTTCCCCTCCAAGTCACACACCATCCTGACTTAGAAGTATATCGCCGATCCTTCATCGTCGCTGGGTCAAAATCCTGGAACTCCCTACCTAACAGCACTGTGCGAGTACCTTCAGCACACGGACTGCAGTGGTTCAAGAAGGCGGCTCACCACCACCGTCTCTAGGGCAATTAGGGATGGGCAATAAATGCTGGCCTTGCCAGCGACGCCCACATCCCGTAAATAAATTAAAAAAAAACTATTCCATCATGCTCTGATGAAAGGTCATCGACCTGAAACGTTAACTCTTTCTCTCTCCACAAATGCTGTCTGACCTGTTGAGTGTTTCCAGCATTTCCTGTTTTTATTTCAGATTTCTAGCATCCGCAGTATTTTGCTTTTGAAAAGATCCATCGATCTCAGTTTTGACATTGTCAATTGACCACCAGCCTCAACAGCGTTTTGGGGGAGAAAGTTCCAGATTTCCACTAATCCTTTGTGTGAAAAGTGCTTCCTGGCATCACCCCTGAACGGCCTGGCTCTAATTTTAGAGTTATGCCCCCTTGTTCTGGACTCTCCCACCAGAAGAAATAGTTTCTATCTACCCTATCAAATCCTTTTACCATCATTAACACCTCAATCAGATCACACCTTAATCTTCTATACTCGAGGGAATATAATCCTAGTCTGTGTAACCTGTCCTCCATAATTTAACCCTTTTAGCCCCGGTACCATTCTGGTGAATCTGCGCTGTGCCCCCTCCAAGGCCAATATATCCTTCCTGAGGTGCGGGGCCCAGAACTGAACGCAGTTACGCCAGATGAGGTCTAACCAGAGCTTTATATAAACTGTGACACAACCTACACCCTCTTGTATTCCAGCCCTCTTGAGATAAAGGCCAACATTCCATTATCTGTCCACGAGCTTTTGGTGATTTCTGTACTTGGACCCCTAAATCTGTTGCTGGGCAGCTTCACATCATGACAGTTGTTTTAACTTTTTAAACCCCAACATGCGTACTTTTAAATAGGCCGAGACACTCAGCAGACACAATGAATTGGTATCAAGCCGTACACTGCAACTGAATGGTACTTGCGTATTGCTGAGGTGATCAGGAACAATGTATCTGCAGACGATGATTCTTTTTCTTCCTCGCCTCCCACCAGAAGATATTTGCTGTGTTAAGAATTTGATTGAAATGATTTGCTTCAGAATAAAAGTGATCTACAAAACACAACAGGCACTGCTGGAACAGTTGTTTTGGAAACGCATGTGTTGAGTGCCTTGGGATGTTTTACTATGTTAAAGGTGCTATACCTTTGCAGGGTGATGAGGAAAGGGCAGGGGGTGTGGGACTAACTGGATAGCTCTTTCAAAGAGCCGGCACAGGCACGATGGGTTGAATAGCCTCCTTCTGTACTGATTCTATGACAAGTTGTTGTGTTCTATTTATTGTCACTGCTACCTACTGCTACTGAACATTCAGTGTTAATTCTGTATTTCCCAGCTTGTAACCCTTTTTTCTCTGTTAGGGAATGAGCAGTGGTCAGGCACCACAGAGTAAATATGCAGAGCTGCTTGCTATAATCGAAGAACTGGGGAAAGACATTAGACCAACATACGCTGGAAGTAAAAGTGCAATGGAACGCCTGAAACGTGGTATATAACATATCAGCACTGTTTGTGCTTTCTTAGTGTTTGTAATCGAATGCTGCACTGTTTCTGATTTATCAACTGCTTAACCGAGTGGAATGATTACTTATACAATTTGTTTAATAGATTGTAGAACACCCAAATTTAAGCACGGAATGGGGCCATTACACTGGGTACAGTAGTGTAGTGGTTATGTTACTGGCCTAATAATTAAGAGAACCACCCTGGCAGTTTGAGAATTTAAATTCAGTTTATATTTATATATTAAAAAAAATCTGGTAATAAAAAGCTGGGATCAGTAAAAGCGACCATGACGCTGTGGATTGTTGTAAAAACCCAAGTGGTTCACTAATATCCTTTTAGGGAAGGAAACCTGCCGTCCTTACCCGGCCTAGGCCTATGTGTGACTCCAGACCCACAGCAACCTGGCTGACTCGTAACTGCCCTCTGAAGTGGCCTATCGAGCCCCACAGTTGAATCAAAACACCACCAGCAGTTCAAAAAGAAGGCCCACCACCACCTTCTCAGGGCAACTAGGGATGGGCAATAAATGCCGGCTTTGCCAGCAATGCCCACATCCCGAATGAATTAAAGAAAATTATCCCATCATGAAGGTGTTGGTGCTTACCGCAGACTGAGGCTAGCTACTCTAAACCCATTTTTCTGCTCTCTCCAAACGCTTTAATATTTTTCTTCACGTGATTGACTTCAATAATCCCTTGTGGTACTATGTTCCATACTTTAACAACTCTTCCCCTCAGAAAAAAAATCTCCCCCTTCATAATTATTGTGCTAATCCTAATACTGTATCCTTTTGTTACCAATTTACTGACCCAGTGGAAAAAACTTTTTCCTATTTACCCGATCACACTTCCATACTTTTGGACATTTCAAGGTTGTAGAACATTCTGTCTAAAATACATTAGCTGAGACATGCTGTACTGAATGGTGCCAGTTTGTGGTGTGATACAGTGCAAGGTCTGGGTGAACTCTGTGCTGAGTTAGCTGGTGTGCTACATTTGTCCTGGCATTGGGGACAGAATGAATTCACTACGATTGTCTCTTCTGAACACTGTCTGCTGGAAATGTTGTAGAGGAAGAGTTGTGTGAGGGCCAGGTCAGGTTTGATCCTGACGCCACCTGTTCCCATGGTCAACACTTGCTGTCTAAACTGACACATGAAGAATGTTGTCTTGAGCAAGCTGGCCGGGGGCAGTCGGTGACCCTGTTATGTGTCGGGAGACGACCGAAGAAAAGTAGGGAGGCAAAAATAGGTGAAAGCTGCTGTTTAGTTATTTGCACCAAGCGCTTTAGTTTCTGAACTCCTTGTTGTTTCGTATGACGGGAAAAGCTTATAAATGGGAGACCAAACGCAGATTGCGTGACCGCTTTGCGGAACACCTCCGTTCAGTCCGTAAGGGGGACCCCGAGCTTCCTGTGGCCTGTCACTTTAATTCACCGCTCCATTCCCACTCAGACCTCACCGTCCTCGGCCTCTTGCATTGTTCCACGGAAGCTCAGCATAAGCTCGAGGAACAGCACCTCATCGTTCGATTAGGCACTTTACAGCTTTCTGGACTCAACATAGAGTTCAACAATTTCAGATCATAACCTCGGCCCCTATCATATATATATATATTTTTTTTATCCACACTTTTGTTTGGCCTTTTTTTCTTCCCTCCCACATGGCAGCTGTCCTTCATTCTGCCAGCGCAATTCACACTTCATCTAGAGCCATCTTTTGTTCCTTAACCTGTCCCATTACCACCTCCTCTTGCCTTGAATATCTCTTAATGTCTCTTAATCTCTCCTGCTTTCTATCCTATCACTGACCTTCCCTTTTGTTCTTTCATCCCCTCCCCCTTTTCCCAGCCCCTAAACTTACTTTAAAATCTGATGAAAGGTCATCGACCTGAAACGTTAACTCTCTTTCTCTCTCCACGGATGCTGCCTGGCCTGCTGAGTTTTTCCAGCGTTTTCTATTGTTATTTCGGATTTCCAGCATCCGCAGTATTTTGCTATCGTATTACTTTAAAATCTATTCCATTTCCTGCTTTTTTTCCAGTTCTGATGAAAGGTGTTCGACCTGAAACGTTAACTCTGTTTCTCTCTCCACGGATGCTGCCTGGCCTGCTGAGTTTTTCCAGCGTTTTCTGTTGTTATTTCTTATAATGGGATGTCTAGTTTGGCTCTCCATTCGATGGCTTCCTGAGGTGCCTCCCGCGACAGATCTCAGTGGGCAGGTTGATGTGATGTGTTCCATGGTCTGGGACTCCTGGCCACAGTCGCACTTTGGGTCGTCCCTCATCTTCCACTTGTGGAGCAGGTGGCTGCATCGTCCGTGCCCTGTGCGGATTGGGTTGAGTGCTGTCCATTGTCTTTGAGGGAGGTCGAAGCCAGGGACCTCTGCTGTTGGGTCAGTGATGAAGTCTTGGATCTTTATGTTGCATGCGTCCCACGATTCCGTCCATCTGGATAGCGGGTCAATACCAGCTGCAGGAATATTGGCTGCTGTTTCCCAGAATGGCTGGCGCGATTTTAAGCGCTTTCATGGTGGGATTTTTAAGTCCTCATGATTTTTTCCATCTCACGGAGCACGGTAGCATCATGGAGAATGGCAGGCGGGGCAATGTGGGATGGCTCCGGGAGCCACTCAGTTGGAGTGGACTTGAGCATCCCTGACACCGTCCTCATGGCAGTGTTTAGCTGCACGTCCACGATCTTTGTGTGGCGGCTGCAGCACCATGAAGCAGAGTAATATTCTGCAGCAGAGTAGACTAGGGCCACTGTTGCGGTGCGAAGTGTTCTGAACTCCTAAGTAGGTTAAATACTTTTCTCTCCCTTTTTATATTTAGGAATTATTCATGCTCGAGGATTAGTGCGGGAATGTCTGGCTGAAACTGAACGCAATGCAAGATCGTAGCTTTAGCATCGTTTTGAGGTTATCCAAGAAGATTGGCAAACCTATTGAGTAGTTTATTTCTGGAGAAGAAAGTGCTGCTTCTTTTGTAACATCCTTTTTGACCACACTGTTTTCTGTAAGTTTAAGTATTGTCATTTTTGCATTTGAGCCAAAACACAAAGGTGATGCATGTTTTACCCCAGGGGACACTCGAAGAAAATTCTGGCATCTGACTTCTTAATCCAACTTTGCTTCTTCACATCTGACAATAGACTCATTGTTGCAAAGGCCAAGTTGTTTAGTTCATTGAATAAACACACAACCTGCCAGAAACGATATGGCTCATGGCTCAATGTTAAAAGTTTTGAGTTTATTGGAAGTAGGGTACAAGGATATAACTAGAGGAAAATTATTTTTGCACATTTGAGAAGAAACTGGAGGAATGGAACTGCCTGGAACTTTGCAGTACAGGATTTAGTTTCATTGAATTATCATTTACATTTTGCTGTTGTACAGAAGGTAAATAGGCATCTTTGTATTTATTTCTTGTTGTAATAAAGCTTATTTTCATTACCTGTTTTTATGTCTGCTCTTGAATGCTGAAAAAATTGCAGTTCTTTTATTTGTAACAGCCCATGGTCACACATGGTGTTCTGGTTAAATGGGAGCTGAGCTCAGTGCGATGTTCCATTCACACTGCTTTTCACCTGAGAATACAAAATAATAAATTCGGCTCTAAGTGCTTGTGCTGATTCTCTGAAAGAGCTATCCAATTAATCCCACTTCCCTGCTCTTTCCCCATAACCCTTCAAATCTTTCATAGAATCACAGAAGCTTACAGCACAGGAGGCTATTTGGCCCATCGTGCCTGTGTTGGCTCTTTGAAAGAGCAGTCGTGCTTAGTCCCACTTTTTGTCAGTAACCCTGTGAGTTCCTCCTCCTCCTCCAGTACCCGTCCAACTCCCTTTGAAAATTATTGATGGAATCAGCTTCCACCACCTTTTCAGGTCGAGCGTTCCAGATCCCAACAACTCTGAGTGAAAAAAAATCTCCTCATCTCCCCACTAGATCTTTTGCCAATGATTTTAAATCTATGACCTCTAGTTATTGACCCATTCACCAGAGGGAAAAACATTTCTCTATCTACTCTATCAAAACCTCCCATCATTTTGAAAACCTCTATTAGGTCACCTCTTAACCTTCTCTGTTCCAAGGAGAACAGTCCTAACTTTTCCAACCTCTCTTCATCCCTGGCAACATCCTGGTAAACGTCCTCTGTACCATTTCTAAGGCTTTTACATGTTTCCTGATGTGCCGTGCCCAGAATTGTCTACAATACTTTCCTTCTCAAGTATTTATCCAATTCCCTTTTGAATGTTACTATTGAATCTTCCACCACCCTTTCAGGCAGCACATCCCAGATTACAACTCGCTGTGTATTAAAAAAAATTAAATTAAAAGAAAGTTCTTCTCATTTCTCCCCCCCCCCCCCCCCTCTTAGTTTTGTTGCCAATTACCTTAAATCTGTGTCCTCTGGTTACTGACCCTTCTGCCAGTGGAAACAGTTTCTAACATAAGAACATAAGAAATAGGAGCAGGAGTAGGCCAATTGGCCCCTCGAGCCTGCTCCGCCACTCAATAAGATCATGGCTGATCTGATCCTAACCGCCAATCTACTATCACAGAACCATCTCCTGAACCTAACAGAATTGGACACACGAAATAGGAGCAGGATCAGGCTACACGGTCCCTGGGCCCGCTACGCTACCCACAGGGCCATGACCGATCCGAACCCAGACTCATGTCCAAATTCCTGCCCGCTCTCCGTAACCCTTAATTCCCTTTACTTCTAGGAAACTGTCTATTTCTCCTTATTTACTCTATCAAAACGGTTCATAATTTTGAATACCACTATTAAATCTCTTAACCTCCTCTGCTCTAAGAACAATCCCAGCTTCTCTAGTCTCCCCACATAACTGAAGTCCCTCATCTTGGTACCATTCTAGTAAATCTCCTCTGCACCCTCTCCAAGGCCTTGACTTCCTTCCTGAAGTGCGGTGCCCAGAATTGAACACACTACTCCAGCTGAGGCCTAATCAATGATTTATAAAGGTTGAGTATGACCTCCTTGCTTTTGTACTCTATGCAATTAAAACAAATTATTTTTTTCACCTCCCATCCCTGTCAAAAAAGTGATATCACGTTATTTACCCTGATATTTTTAATCATGTGCTATCTCCTGTGTCACCTTGGGTCTGTTAGGAGCACTTCCATCTTTGAGTCAGAAGATAAGGGGTTCAAGCCCAACTCCACAGCTTGAGCACTAAGTCTAGGCTAATGCTTCGGTGCAGTACTAAAGACAGTGTAGGAACTGTCCTTCTGATGTGATGTTAAACCCGGGCCCAGGCCTTGCTTGCCTGTTCCAGTGGTTTAGGACAGATTAATTCATGTACTATTTTGAAGAGCAAGATTACCACTACCAAAAACTGGCCATTCATCTCATGACTGTGGGATTTTATTGTGTATAAATATAAGAAAGTCACCAATAAATCCAATAGGGAATTCAGGAGAAACGTCTTTACCCAAAGAGTGGTGAGAATGTGGAACTCGCTACCATAGGGTGTGGTTGAGGGGAAGCCAGATAAGTACGTGAGGGAGAAAGGAATAGAAGGATATGCTGGTAGGGTGAGATTAAAGAGGGGTGGGAAGAGGCTCATGTGGAGCATAAACACCGGCATAGACCAGTTGGGCCGAATGGCCTGTTTCTGTGCTGTACATTCTGTAATAATGGCTGCCACATTTATCAATATAACAGTCACTGCACTTCAAAGTAATTCATTGTATGCAAAGCGCTTTGAGGTGTTGAGAGGTGCTTTACCAATACAAGTCTAGTTGCAAAACGTAACTTGAATTTTCAGTTAATTTGGACTAGCCTAACACGCAATGATCAACCACACCAATCGCATTAGGCAATGTAGTAATTGAAACTTAGTGTTTAATATTTTAAAGTTTTATAAATATATTTAATGAGAGGTGGTTATGTATTGTATAAATGGAAGTTTTATTGTGAGTTTTACAAAGCCATTTGAACCTTTTGACATCACAGAATGTACCCATTTGAAAGCTGTTACTAACAGGAGTGTGAGGTGCCACTAACGAGTTATGCACAAAGATTGTTGTTTAACATTTGATTTTGCTTACAGGGATCCACCATGAAAAGCTGGTTATTCATCTGATCTCTGTGGGATTTTACTGTAAACAATGGCTGCCACATTTGTGGACACAGTCACTGCACTTCAAAGTAATTCATTTCTAGTAAGTGAACAATGCAATCATTTACATCAATCAGCTCATTCTAACTTGGGACACAATACTTGTGAGCAGGATGAACTACTAGCGTACGAGTAGTGTGCATCAGCTCTCAACCGTACACAAATTCAAGTCCCAGTTTGCCTGCTTGAAGCAGTCAGTCACAGCCAGGAAGGCGGTCTTTAATGCTGACTGAATGTGGTTATAAGTTTTACCATTGTAGAAATTTGATTGTGGAAATATCATAATGTTCTGGTCCTAAGTAATTAGTTAGCAACAAAACTGCTGTGGAAGAGAAACTGGGTGGTACACTGGGTCAGAAAATTGGGTTTAAATCTAGCTTAAACGGATGGTGAGAATGTGTCCTTTTGTAGGCTGTCCATAATGGTTTTACATGAAATGAATTAGACAGTCTCAATCCAGTTCCTATAGGACAGTGTAAAGCTACTCCTATCTTGGCACTATTTAGCACTAAATTGACATTCTCTTCGAGAGCCTGTTATGGAAATGGAAAACTGTCACACAGGATCCTTTTCTGTAGGTAGGGCTGAAGCATATTATTAGACCTTGATTTTAAAATTCTCATCCTTGTTTTCAAATCCCTCCATAGCCTCGTCCCCCTCCTTAACTCTGTAACCTCCTCCAGCCCTACGACCCTCCGAGATCTCTGCGCTCCTCCAATTCTGGCCTCTTGCGCATCCCCGATTTCCATCGCTCCACCATTGGCAGCCGTGTCTTCAGCTGCTGACGCCCCGAGCTCTGGAATTCCCTCCCTAAACCTCTCCGCCTCTCTCTCCTCCTTTAAGACGTTCCTTAAAACCTACCTGCTTGAGCAACCTTTTGGTCATCTGTCCTATATATCTCCTTATGTGGCTCGGTGTCATATTTTCTTTGATAACGCTACTGTGAAGTGCCTTGGGATGTTTTACTACGTTAAAGGCACTATATAAATGCATGTTGTTGTTGTAGACCGAGTAGGAGGTTTTCTCTGTATCTAATTCTGCTATATCTTGGTTGGAATTGCTTGATGCTGACAATGTGTGCCTGAAATGGAAACTGTTCCATTTCCCAGCATTTCTGTTGACGAGAATAAAATTTCATACAGTAAATCAAGAGAAAAGCTGTGGGTTCCTTAGCCTCTAAAATGTAACACATTCCTGCAACACTGTTTAACACTAGCAAACCTACTATACAATCACAAATGGGCAGATGTTTTACATTCCGTGAATAGCTTCCTTTCTATGACCATACAGTACTTCACAGGAAATCAGTGTCTGTAGCCTCAGTCAATGCATGTTTAAAACTGCAAGGAACATGGAGAATAAATATCCATGTTCACGATACAAGTGCTCAATAGTTTTGCTGGCGTCTATGAATGTTTGAACGTTCACAAGAGACACTGGCAGCTATAGCTTGGAACTATAATATGGATGAACAAATTAAAACAGAAACTGCGAAAATGAAAAGGGAACTGGAGGCAGAACAGGCACTACCTTAAAAAACAAAATGGGTCACGTTCGTCCCCAAAATGACAGAACGTCAAAATGTTGACTCCTCGTAGCCCTTAAAGTAGCACCTTCCATCATGTTTACGAACAAAACTCAAAAATAAAGTCCAATCATTTCAAAAGCAACATACCGCGGATGCTGGAAATCTGAAATAAAAACGGAAAATGCTGGAAATACTCAGCAGGTCAGGCAGCATCTGTGGAGAGAGAAACAGAGTTAACGTTTCAGCTCGATGACCTTTCATCAGAACTGGAAAAAGTTAGAGATGTAACAGATTTTAAGCAAGTGCAGGGGCAGGAAAGAACAAAAGGGAAGGTCTGTGATAGGGTGGAAGGCAGGAGTGATTAAATGACAAAAGGGATGATGGTGCAAGGCAAAAGGAGATGGCAATGGGACAAATAAAGACACAAAAGATGACTCTAGAAGAGGTGTAAATGGGAATGGCAGAATCATCAACAGCTGCCATGTGAAAAAATAGGGGCAGAGGTTATGGTCTGAAATTTTTGAACTCGATTTAAAGTCCAGAAGGCTGTAAAGTGCCTAATTGAAAGATGAGGTGTTGTTCCTCGAGCTTATATTGAGCTTCATTGGAACAGTGTTAAGAGGCCAAGGACGGAGAGGTCAGAGTGGGAGTGGAGCAGAGAATTAAAGTGACAGGCGACCGGAAGCTCGGGAGTCACGCTTACGGACTGAACGGAGGTGTTCCGCAAAGCGGTCACCCAATCTGCGTTTGGTCTCCCCAATGTAGAGGAGACCACATCGTGTGCAGCGAATACAGTATACTAAATTACGAGAAGTACAAGTAAATCGCTGTTTCACTTGGAAGGAGTGTTTGGAGCCCTGGACAGTGGCAAGGGAGGAGGTAAAAGGGCAGGTGTTGCATCTCCTGCGCTTGCACAGGGGTGATTGAGGAGTGGACCAGGGTGTCGCGGAGGGGGTGGTCCCTTTGGAATTCTGAAAGAGGGGAGGGGAAGATGTATTTGGTGGTGGGATTACGCTCGATGTGGCGGAAATGGAGGAGGATGATCCGTTGAATGTGGAGGTTGGTGGGGTGAAAGGTGAGGACAAGGGGAATCTCATCGTGGTTCTGGGAGGGAGGGGAAGTGGTGAGAGCAGAAGTGTGGGAAATGGAACTAACATGGTCGAGGGCCATGTCAACCACGGTAGAGAGGAATCCTCGATTGAGGTAAAAGGAAGACATAGAAACATAGAAAATAGGTACAGGAGTAGACCATTCGGTCCTTCGAGCCTGCACCGCCATTCAATGCGTTCATGGCTGAACATGCTACCTCAGTACCCCATTCCTGCTTTCTCGCCATACCCCTTGATCCCCTTAGTTGTGAGTGTTATATCTAACTCCCTTTTGAATATATTTAGCGAACTGGCCTCAACAACCTTCTGTGGAAGAGAATTCCATAGATTCACCACTCTCTGGGTGAAGAAGTTCCTCCTCAGCTCAGTCCTAAATGGCTTCCCCTTAATCCTTAGACTGTGACCCCTGGTTCTAGTTTTCCCTACCATTGGGAACATTCTGCCCGCATCTAATTTGTCTAAACCAGTCAGGATTTTAAATGTCTCTATAAGATCCCCCCTCATTCTTCTGAACTCCAGAGGATACAAGTTCAGTTGACCCAATCTTTCTTGATATGTCAGTCCGGCCATCCCAGGAATCAATCTAGTGAACCTTCGCTGCACTCCCTCAATAGCAAGAATGTCCTTCCTTAAGTTAGGAGACCAAAACTGCGCACAATACTCCAGGTGTGGCCTCACCAAGGCCCTGTACAACTGTAGCATCACCTCCCTACTCCTGTACTCAAATCCCCTTGCTATGAAGGCCATCATTCCGTTTGCTTTCTTGACTGCCTGCTGCACTTGCATTCCCACCTTCAGTGACTGATGTACCATGACGCCCAGGTCTCGTTGCACGTCCCCTTTCCCTAATCTGCCACCATTCAGGTAATAGTCCGCCTCTCTATTTTTACCACCAAAGTGGATAACCTCACATTTATCCACATTGTACTTCATCTGCCATACATTTGCCCATTCACCCAACCTGTCCAAGTCACTCTGTAGCCTCCTAGCATCCTCCTCATTGTTCACACTGCCTCCCAATTTAGTGTCATCCGCAAATTTGGAGATATTACATTTAATCCCTTCGTCCAAATCATTAATATATAATGTAAACAGCTGGGGTCCCAGCACCGAACCCTGCGGTACCCCGCTGGTCACTGCCTGCCATTCTGAAAAGTACCCATTTACTCCTACTCTTTGTTTCCTGTGTGCCAACCAGTTCTCAATCCACGTCAACACATTACCCCCAATCCCATGTGCTTTAACTTTGCTCACCAATCTCTTGTGTGGGACCTTGTCGAAGGCCTTCTGAAAGTCCAAATACACCACATCTACTGGTTCCCCCCTGTCCACCCTATTGGAAACATCCTCAAAAAATTCCAGAAGATTTGTCAAGCATGATTTCCCTTTCACAAATCCATGCTGACTTGGACCTATCATGTCGCCACTTTCCAAATGGTCTGTTATGACATCTTTAATAATTGCTTCCATCATTTTACCCACGACCGATGTCAGGCTGACCGGTCTATAATTCCCTGCTTTCTCCCTCCCTCCTTTTTTAAAAAGAGGGGTTACATTGGCCACCCTCCACTCCATCGGAACTGATCCAGAGTCTAAGGAATGTTGGAAAATGATCGTCAATGCATCCACTATTTCCAAGGCCACCTCCTTAAGTACTCTGGGATGCAGACCATCAGGCCCCGGGGATTTTTCAGCCTTCAGTCCCATCAATTTCCCCAATACCTTTTCCCGACTAATAAGGATTTCCCTCAGCTCCTCCCTCTTACCAGATCCTCTGACCCCTTTTATTTCCGGCAGGTTGTGTGTGTCCTCCACAGTAAACACCGAACCAAAGTACTTGTTCAATTGATCTGCCATTTCCTTGTTCCCCATTACGACTTCCCCTGTTTCCGACTGCAGGGGACCTACGTTTGTTTTTACTAACCTCTTTCTTTTTACATATTTATAGAAGCTTTTGCAGTCCATTTTAATGTTCTCTGCAAGCTTCCTTTCATATATTATTTTCCCAGCCCTAATCAAACCCTTCGTCCTCCTCTGCTGAGTTTTGAAGTTCTCCCAGTCCCCGGGTTTGCTGCTACTTCTGGCCAATTTGTATGCAACTTCCTTGGTTTTAATACTATCCCTGATTTCCCTTGTTAGCCATGGTTGAGCCACCTTGCCTTTTTTATTTTTACGCCAGACCGGGATGTACAATTGTTGTAGTTCATCCATGCGATCTCTAAATGTCTGCCATTGCCCTTCCACTGATAGCCCCTTAAATATCGCTTGCCAATTTAACCTCGCCAATTCACGCCTCATACCCTCAAAGTTGCCCTTATTTAAGTTCTGGACCATGGTCTCTGACTTAACTGTTTCCTTCTCCATCCTAATGTAGAACTCCACCATACTATGGTCACTCTTCCCCAGGGGGCCTCGTACCACAAGATTGCTGATTAGTCCCTCCTCATTACACAACACCCAGTCCAGGATGGCCTCCCCTCGAGTTGGTTCCTCAACATATTGGTTTAGGAAACCATCCCTTAAACACTCCAGGAAATCCTCCTCCACCGTATTGCTTCCAGTTTGAGTAGCCCAATCTATATGCATATTAAAGTCACCCATGATAACTGCCGTGCCTTTTTTGCACGCACCTCTGATTTCCTGTTTCATACCCTCCCCCACCTCACTACTGCTGTTTGGAGGTCTGTACACAACTCCCACTAACGTTTTCTGCCCTTTGGTGTTCTGCAGCTCAACCCATATTGATTCCACATCCTCCAAGCTGATGTCCTTCCTAGCTATTGCATTAATCTCCTCTTTAACCAGCAATGCTACCCCACCCCCTTTTCCTTTTATTCTATCCTTTCTGAATGTTGAATACCCCTGGATGTTCAGTTCCCAGCCTTGATTGTTCTGGAGCCACGTCTCTGTAATCCCAATCACATCGTATCCGTTAACATCTATTTGCACAGTCAATTCATCCACCTTATTACGGATACTCCTTGCATTAAGACACAGAGCCTTTAGGCTTGTTATATTAACATCCTTTGTCCTTTTAGACTTATGATTTAGTATGGCCCTTTGTGTTTCTTGCCTTTGTTTACTCGGCCTTCCCCTATTGTTTCTCACCCTTCTAACATTTGTTTCTGACTGCATATTACTTCCCCCTGTTTCGCTACATAGGTTCCCATTCCCCTGCCATATTAGTTTAAATCCTCCCGAACTGCTTTAGCAAATATTACCCCGAGGACATCGGTTCCAGTCCTGCCCAAGTGCAGACCGTCCCTTTTGTACAGGTCCCACTTCCCCCAGAACTGGTTCCAATGCCTCAGGAATTTGAATCCCTCCCTCCTGCACCACTGCTCAAGCCACGTATTCAATCTCACTATCCTGTTCTCTCTATTCTGATTAGCACGTGGCCCTGGTAGCAATCCAGAGATTACTACCTTAGAGGTCCTACTTTTTAATTTAGCTCCTAGCTCCCTAAATTCTGCTTGTAGGACCTCTTCCCGCTTTTTACCTATATCGTTGGTACCTACATGCACCACGACAGCTGGCTGTTCACCCTCCCTCTTCAGAATGTTCTGCAGCCGCTCCGAGACATCCTTGACCCTTGCACCAGGGAGGCAACATACCATCCTGGAATCTCGGTTGCGGCCACAGAAACTCCTGTCTATTCCCCTTACAATTGAGTCCCCTATCACTATAGCCCTACCACTCTTTTTCCCGCCCTGCTGTGCAGCAGAGCCAGCCATGGTGCCATGAACCTGGCTGCTAGTGCCTTCCCCTGGTAGGCCATCTCCCCCAACAGTATCCAAAGCGGCATACCTGTTTTGGAGGGAGATGACCACAGGGGACTCCTGCACTACCTTCCTGATATTGCCCTGCTTCTTGGTCACCCATTCACTGTCTGTCCTAGCCTTTACCTGCGGTGTGGACAACTCACTAAATGAGCGATTCACCGAGTTCTCGGCATCGTGCATGCTCCAGAGTGAGTCCACCCGCAGCTCCAGCACCGCCATGCGGGCTGTCAGGAGCTGCAGCTGGACACACTTCCCGCACACGTAGTTGTCAGGGACACTGGAAGTGTCCCTGGTTTCCCACATGGCACAGGAGGAGCATGAAACGGGTCCGAGACTTCCTGTCATGACTTAACCCTTATGTTACTTTATTACTAAAATTTAAACTTATTTAACTTAGGTCCAGGAGTTAAGTCCCTGAAAACAAAATATAAAATCGAACCTACCTTTTAAATTCCCTCTACCCCTAAAGGTTAGAGGAGGTGGGAGGGTGGGAGTCACTACTAGTGTAGTGTCTCGGGTTTAGCAACCGCTCCACCTATATACGGGTACCAATGAATTGGCCCCACCCTCTGCCTTTGAAAAAGCCCGCGAAGCTCTTTCCCCGCTGGGGAAAAAGGCCACGTAGGTGAGTTTAATGACTCACCTCAGGCCTCTGCCGCTCCAACCAGGTCCGCCCCTCCTTCCCCGCTGCCGACCGCTCTGTGGGAGAGAGAAAGAAAGAAAGGCTCCTCCTCCCCCGCTGTCGACGCTGGTCTGAGGCCTACCTGAGCCTCGGGCCTCCCTTTAATGACTCACCTCAGGCCTCTGCCGCTCCAACCAGGTCCGCCCCTCCTTCCCCGCTGCCGACCGCTCTGTGGGAGAGGGAAAGAAAGAAAGGCTCCTCCTCCCCCGCTGTCGACGCTGGTCTGAGGCCTACCTGAGCCTCGGGCCTCCCTTTAATGACTCACCTCAGGCCTCTGCCGCTCCAACCAGGTCCGCCCCTCCTTCCCCGCTGCCGACCGCTCTGTGGGAGAGAGAAAGAAAGAAAGGCTCCTCCTCCCCCGCTGTCGACGCTGGTCTGAGGCCTACCTGAGCCTCGGGCCTCCCTTTAATGACTCACCTCAGGCCTCTGCCGCTCCAACCAGGTCCGCCCCTCCTTCCCCGCTGCCGACCGCTCTGTGGGAGAGAGAAAGAAAGAAAGGCTCCTCCTCCCCCGCTGTCGACGCTGGTCTGAGGCCTACCTGAGCCTCGGGCCTCCCTTTAATGACTCACCTCAGGCCTCTGCCGCTCCAACCAGGTCCGCCCCTCCTTCCCCGCTGCCGACCGCTCTGTGGGAGAGAGAAAGAAAGAAAGGCTCCTCCTCCCCCGCTGTCGACGCTGGTCTGAGGCCTACCTGAGCCTCGGGCCTCCCTTTAATGACTCACCTCAGGCCTCTGCCGCTCCAACCAGGTCCGCCCCTCCTTCCCCGCTGCCGACCGCTCTGTGGGAGAGGGAAAGAAAGAAAGGCTCCTCCTCTCGGAAGCACTAGTATGGAAGGTGGCATCATCAGAACAGATGCGACGGAGAAGGAGAAACTGAGAGAATGGAATAGAGTCCTTACAGGAAGCGGGATGGGAGGAAGTGTAGTCCAGGTAGCCGTGGGAGTCCGTGGGCTTGTAGTGGAGACCTGCTGAATATTTCCAGCATTTTCTGTCCAATCTTATTTGATTGGTTGCCAAGCTTCAGCTACTGGTATCTAATTTTAATCAGTTGTTGTGTTTTTACAGCACTAGCTGATCTCCTGTCGTGTTGGTCACAGAAAATAAAAGCAAAATTTCTGTCTCTCTTCCTGTAACTGTCTACACATCTCTTTCTCTTGTATTCGTTCTGTCTCCATCTTTCTCTCTCTTTGGTTTTCTCCATTGTCTCTTCTACTCACTCTTTCATTGTCCCCCTTTTCTAGCTAACCTGAAATGCTGAAGCTTACTGATCTTTTAAAGACTGTGTATAAGCAAAAAAAAATCCTATTAGTTACCAATCTTGTGCTGAAGTGCTTCAAGCACATATTAAGGTGGAGTGAAAGTGTTATGTTCTGCAGGATAGATGTATACAAGCACAGAAATACACCTTCCCAGCCTCAACTTGGCAGGAGATCTCCATCAAGATGGATGCATGCAAGGTTATCTCAGCTATAGTGAATTCTTCTCTATTAGTTTTGATTCATAAATGCATGCATGCATAATAGATAAATCAGGTAGTAGATCTGCCCCAGTACAAAAACATGCAATTCAATTAGAGCAGCTATTATTTATTTTTAGGTGTGTATTTATTGTAAACTATAATGGATCCACTTTAGGTTTTTTTCTATGACATTAGTGTAACTTCCTAAAATTTTAGCAGTGACTTTATTTTCCAATTTTCTCTTACAGTGGCAATTCCCACTGGCATAAGGTTTCACAGGCCCTCTGCTACCTAATGCAAGTGGCTGTTCATCGTGTGTGTACCTAAACACAAAGTGTCAGCCTGTATTGTAGCCAA